>CAUYRT010051650.1:0-62966 GCA_963574885.1 Lepilemur ruficaudatus | reverse complement strand
ATGGGATTGTTTGAGTTTTTCTTGTTAAGTCTTTTGAGTTCTAGGTAGATTCTTGTTATCATACCTTTATCGGAAGAGTAGAGAGCAAATATTTTCTCCCATTCTGTAGGTTGTCTATTTGCTCTAGTGATAGTTTCTTTGGCTGTGCAGAAGCTTTTTAATTTGATCAGATCCCATTTGTTTATTTTTGTTGCTGTGGTAATTGCTTTAGAGATGGGGTCTTGCTCTTGCTCAGGCTGGTCTCAAACTCCTGAGCTCAAGCAATCCTCCCACCTCAGCCTCCCAGAATGCTAGGATTACAGGCTTGAGCCACTGCGCCTGGCCTTTATTTCCATGTTTCATAAGATTTCTGTGGTTGGCTTTATAGAATGAAGAAAAGGAAATTTATTTAGGGTATGGATGAAGGGACTTTTAGGCTTTTATTTACAATTATTTTGGGGGAGATACTTATTTGCTCCCTAAAAAAAAATTAAATCCTTTGCAGATTTATCCAATAATCATAGTCAAAGCCAGACTCCCTTTGAGGGAGTTTCAAAAATCTTTAAGTGATTTAAATGAGCATACAACTAAAGAGAAGCAATCCTATCCAAGTCTCTCCTTAATTGCAGAGGAATGTGAAGATTCTTTATAAAACTTTCATTAGTATTTACAAAAAATTATGAAGAATGATTTTTTCCTGCTATAATATAAAATATTTTGATTTACTTCACCATCACGACCTAAACAAAAACTAAAAATATATTTTAAGATCCAACTAAGCATGGGCAGTCAGTTTTTTGTCCCCTCTCTTACTGGTTTTCTTTAGAATTTTGGTCAATACATGAAAAATGACATTTTCAGTATGAAAACTATTTGAAAGTTTCCAGGGAATTGAAATTGGAACTTGAGTTAGGCCATTTGTTGCAGCTTCTGATATCTTTGGGGACCCATTTTTTCAATATGTATCAATTGCCTTATATTTTACAATGGATTATGCATATATAAAGACAAATCAGAGAAAGAAATTGCTCAGAAAGAATAGTGTCTTTCCTAGTAAAGGAAATGAAACGCTGTAGGATAGGAAGAGTTTGTGACCTTGACTATGCAACTATATTTAGTGATATTTTAGTTTCAAAGCTAAAGCCTAAGTAAATTTATTACACTCTTTCTAGTGCTTAGATGCCCTAGTTCTGAAAAATTTTGCTTTTTTTGTTTAGAAAGTTTTTTTTAAATACTAATTGTGATTAGCGACTGGTAAATTAAATGCATATACTTGTGTGTAGAGAGGTTCTATTTGTTCTGAGACCCAGAATCCAAGGATTGGATTTTGTGACTGTTTTGCATGTTGAATGACAGCTTTTCTAAGTTCTCTTTCTGTGAAAATACAGCTTAGGGAGGGAGTGGGATCAAGCAGCAGCTAGTCAACTACTTGGGGATACTGGAAAGAATCTGTCCCAGAACTTATAGCTTTACTTGGTAGAAAGTTTTCTGATTTTCACAAATCTGTAATGAAAGTCTGACCATGGCTTATCCTTAACCTGGTGTCTAGGGGCAATGGGTCTTTCTTGTCCATGACCTTGATAATGTTTTTGCAAATACTTTTCATTTCATTTCTAGTTATGGGGATAGTACTGGAAAATAAGAAACACAATTTTACAGGATGTGATGTTACTGGCTCTAAAGTGACCTTGTTAGTCAAATGGCTAATAAATAAATAAATAAATAAATAAATAAAGATAGACTTTGGATAAAAAAGGAGACCAGAGTTTCAGGGCCTTCCAAGTTACATTAAACCTGGAGAGAAGCAGAATATATCAGCTGTATGTAGTCTTTTGAAATCAGAGTGTCTTAAAATGTTTATTCACATCTTATTGGGTGACTCAAACTATTGTTCCCAAGCAACATTTGTTTTTTTTTTTCTTAGCAGAAGAAGAACAACATTTCTTTTGGAATGATCATTATACTAATATACTCTAACACTATCAACTTGTATTTGAGAATAAATGCAGTTACTCCTATGTGAAATGATCACATTCCAGATACTTCAATTAAATTAGCAATTTGTGGATTTGACTGGGCAGAAAGGCAGAAAGTTTCATCATCATTAACTCTGTGCTTTACTCCACATTTATTTTCTTTAGACTGATTAGATTCTACCTGCTTTGACAGCTAACAACGGCAATACTTTGATTTCTATTATGGGCTCTTCTACTCTTTGCCATGATTGGAGTATAGCTTCCTCCTCCCTGGTAGCCTAATGTTATTAAATAATAGCTACCACCTAGTAAGACCTCATCATATCCCATGCCTTTAACTAAGCACATTCAATCCTTTAGCTCACTTAATTTCATCTTCACAAGGTCCATGAAAAAGGCCCGATTACTCCAGTTTTTCAGATGAAGAAACCAAGGCCCGAGGAGATTAAGCACCTTTCATCAACTGTCATAGAATCGGTATATGACAAAATGGGATTTGAGCCTAAATTTGACTTCAAATCTGTCTTCCCAGCCTTGTAGCCGTTCTATGGGGGTTTGTCAAGGCTCAGAGTTAGCTTTTCTCTGATTTCCACAGGTCAGTGGTTTGGACAATGGCAAACTAAATCACATGCAATAGAGACAGGAAAAAAAAGTAGAATAAATGGAGGAGGAAAAAGAAATTAAATGGAGAGGAAAGGAAAGAAAGATAAATGAAGAAAGTATAAAAGTTGAAAGAAAGAGAAGAACATAGAGCATGCAGCAGGCTGTTGCTTTTCCATCTAGGCAGTGGTCCTTGACATGGAGGTGGGTGATCTTGATCTCCAGAGGGTATTTGGAAATGTCTAGAGAAATTTTTTAGTTGTCACAATTAGGCTGGGATGGGTGGTAGTGGTGCTACTGGCATCTAGTGGGAAGAGGTCAGAAATGCTGCTAGACATTAAATAATGAATAGGATAGCTTCTACAACAAAGAAAAGCAGAGGCTGAGAAATCCTGGTCTAGGGTTTGCTTGTCTAACCTTCTCCAGCTACCACCAACCATTAACAAAGGATATTTTTGGAGTAACTTTGTAATTTTCTTTTCTTTTTTTTTGAGACAGAGTCTCACTGTATTGCCCAGGCTAGAGTGCCGTGGCATCAGCCCAGCTCACAGCAATCTGAAACGCCTGGGCTCAAGCAATCCTTCTGCTTCAGCCTCCCAAGTAGCTGGGACTACAGGCATGCACCACCATGCCTGGCTATTTTTTCTATATATTTTTAGTTGGCCAATTAATTTCTTTCTATTTTTAGTAGAGACAGGGTCTCGCTCTTGCTCAGGCTGGTTTCGAACTCCTGACCTTGAGCGATCTTCCCACCTTAGCCTCCCTCAGAGTGCTAGGATTACAAGCGTGAGCCACCATGCTGGGCCGTAATTTTCTAAGAGATCTTAAATTATAATCTTCGGTCAAGTCTAGGGTACCCAAGAACATGAAAGAAGACTCAGTACTGGTAATCTCTCTTTTTGTTCCCCTACAATATCTGAGAGAGAAAATCTACAATGTAGTTTTAGAGTGATATATTTTGTATTTTTAGTATAAATTGAATATGTTACTCTGTATAGATTGCCCTTCAACTAAATTTAGTCAAGTCTAAGGAAGCAGAACTGAGTTGAACAATTAGTTCCAACTTCTGTGTGAGAACCATAGAAGCCCAGGGTTAGAATGGGAAGGAACATAAGAAACCATGATACCAGGCCCCTCATTTTACATAGGAGAGAGTTAGGACTCAGGAAAGTGACGTGACTTGCCTAAGGTCATAAATGGCTGGGTTGGGACAAAACTCCAGTTCTTCTACCTTCTAATTCTTAGTTCTTTCCCTCCATAAAACGTGCTTCTGCAATCTACTACTAACCTTCACCATCAGAAATGACTTAACCATCTTTCTCTTTAATTTCTTAGGTATATTGGTTGAAAGGTTACAATAACACTCTGACACACACGCACATTCAAATTTACAGATTCTCTTAAAAGTTTTGTGATGATCGATACAATATCTCGTCTTTCTTCTGAGGACAGAAACATAATGATAATGAAGTATTGCCTTTGATTGAATCAGATTATAATTTTTGCCATGATGGTAGTTTGTGAACTTCTGTAACTCACAGTTATATGAATTCACTGTTTCTCTTCATCTCATGCAGCTTTCAGATATGTCTAACTTCCTGTTACTTAAACATGGGAAAATAAAACTCAACAATTAAAATCAAATCTATGAATAAGCTATGCATTAATATACAAACATTATCAGATGCCTGTTGCTTGTATTGAGCGCCTTAGGTAGTGACAATGATAACTAATACTTACGAAGTGTCCCTCTGTGCCAGGTAATGGTGTAAGTGTATGTGTTAATCGTATTAATTCATGTGCTGCACTAGCCACTGTAGGATCTGGAGATGATAAGAAGTCTAAATCCAATTCCTTTGTCCTTTGGGAATATGTATTTAATTAAGGAAGCAATGCATATGAGGCTGAAACCCACTTATATATAGAAACGTCTGATCCAGCCTAAAAGGGAAATGGACTGGAGAGATAGCAGTACTAGTAAGAGCATGATTTTGATCAGAGAAGGTTTCTAGTAGAAAGTAAATGTAAAGCTAAAACTGAGAGGAAGCAGAGGAGAGAGAAAATGCAAAGAGAGGGACAGGAAGAATGGGTGCCAGGCATCGCAAAAGCATAAAGAATCCCCTGCCAAACACAATCGAGAAACCATATTAATGGTATTGCAATATGTGTTTGATTGATATTTTGCATAGTTATGTTCTAAAGTTCTAAAACCAGTGAAATTACTCAAGGTGAATTGAATTTAACATGACCCACCTGAACATGGGACCTGAAGCCTTTGTGTGCAAGCCAGAGGGCAGGCAACCAGAAACAGGAGGGGCTCTGAGCAGAGGAGCTGGGGATCTTCCTGAATGTGGAAATGTATGTTATCTTCCGTTTCAGGCTGGTTCTTAAGGAGTCAGTCCACACCTCCAAAGGGCGTCTAGTAGTTTGTTTCTTCAGTCGGCCAATAATTTCATTTGGTGGGGGGATTAAAAAACAACAACAACAAAACAACAAACCATTACTTATTTTTCTGGGTAACAAGAAATGTGCATAGGATGATGGATTAATTGGCCCACAGATTTAATCAAGTATTTTTTGTTAAGTGTAACTCACTCAAATATTATGTATAGAATGAGATAATGAAAAAAGCAGCAGAACACCACCTTTGTTGTACTTTACTTAATTACTTAAAAATATTATTTTAGAGAAATTGTAACAAAATCCTAAAGCCTAGATGTCAAATTTCATATGTGGTTCACTACAAATACATTAAAAATATATTTTACTGATTTACCATAACAATTTTGTGGGGAACTACATCTAGTTGAACTAATATAGGAGAGGCTTGGTTAACATATTTGTTAAGTAGAGAAAACGGGGAGAATGGCAGGGTTAGGGGACTGTCTCAAGTCCATGTAGTGGGAGGCATCATTTTTATCACCAGGGAGCAGACTATGCTGTTTTGGAAGAAAATCTGGTTGGCTCTGTTTTTACTTACTGATTTATGTTGGTTTTCACCTCTTTGATTGTTTTTTTGCAGTGGATTTCACTTGCCCCTTTGCTAGATCATTATTCGTATACTCTTTAAAAGGACATTATTATAGTAGAAGCTGTTGACATTCTCTGTCCATAGGATTTGAAGTTAGGATTAAATTATATTAAACATCGTATTTTAAAAGTTGTATGTAAAGGAAATCTGTAATTAAAATTAGACATTCCAGATTAATCTCTGATACAAAATGAAACAAATGAATGAACTATGGTGAAGGAAGATTAATAAATGTTGATAAAGAAAGCATGTTTCTTTTCATTGTTATGTAGCTTGGGTTTCGTGAAGAATGAGACTTCATATAGCTCTGAAAATTGGAATTTTGGCGTAGTTTGCTATTAGACAATGGGGAAAATTTTGCTTTCATTCTCTGTGCAAATAATAGCAATACTATACGTCAGGCATTCTTGGGAAAAGAGACAGAAAATTTATTTTAACGAATGCTTTAAAATCTGCTTTTCGTGTTTTGATCAGAGCGAGGAAGCATAAATCAACTTTAGGAATTGGTTCAAAACTAATGCAATGAGTAATATTTTCTTTTTCAAACTCTGGGACATTAGATGGGAACTAAATTTCCCCTTCAGCTTTCCAGATTCTGGGTGTACATTTTTCTATACAAAGAAATAGTGAGAACACAATGGATTAGATACAAAGAGTAGAGGAAATTATGGAAGCCTAGAAGCCCAGATGTGATAATGAGTGAGAAAAATACTTAGCATCATTTTCTTTATAGCACTCACCCTTCTCTTGAAAATGATCTAGATCTTGAAGTAAATAAGATGGTTGAACTCAGCACTTGTGATAGAATCACACATGGTTCCTCCTTCGATTACAATGGATAGACAAGGGAAGTGTGAAAAAGGAGTCTTTTTGCTTGAATGGTTTTATCATATTATAAGAAATAAACATGAAACTAGTTAGATTCAGTTATACATTTTTGGCAGGAATAGGACAGGAATTATGTGTTCTCACTTCGTTGTATCAGAAGGCAAATGATGTCAACTTGTGCCATCGCTGGTAATATTACATTAATGTTGCTTGCTTGGTTAAATGGCGTCTGCGAGGTGTCTCCCACTGTAATGTCATTATTTTTTCCTTGTGGGGAGGGAATAGAGAACTAATACAATTGAGAATTATACTACAAAATACCCGTCAATATTATAGAAGAAAGACTGAGAAGCCATTCTACATTGAAGGAGATTAAAGAAATAAGACAACTAAAAGCAAGGCATGATCTGATATTTTCTTTTACTATAAAAGATCTTATTGGTGTAATTGGAGAAATCTAAATAAGGTTGTAGATTTTAAATAGTATTTTATCAATACTAAGTTTCTCTTTCTGATTTTTAAAATTGTGGGGTGGCTGTATAAGAGTGTGCCTTTGCATTTAGGAAAAACACACTGAAGTATTTTGGGGTAAAGGAGCATGATGTCTGCAATTTATTGTCAGGTGGATATATAAAGCAAATGAGGTAGAATGTTAATATTTGGAGAATCTGAGTGGAGCGTATGTTAACACACACTTCAGCAATTTATAAGGCGAAAGAAAAGGCCTAGTTCTGACAGCTGGCTCTTGTTTTGATTTCTTGTCTAATCCTGGGTAAAATACTTAGACCCTGTTCTTTAAATATCACTCTCAGCATTTTACACTTAGTTCTGTTCCCATTTGTAAAGAGTTTATATTCACTTTGAAAGTCATTTGCTTTATCGCTTTAGTGAGCTCAGTTTTACTAGGAATAAACTTTGCTGAAAGGCTATTTTCTCTGGTCCTGGATGGTCATACAGTCATATAATCAGTGAACTGTAAGTAGAGCACAGTGTGAGACTTCACGAATGGTGTTCAAAGGGAGCAGACATAGCTGAGAAGGGCATATTTAGTCTTTTCCCCCTTTCTCATTCCTGTCGTCTGCAATGTGGGTATGATGCAGCTATCTTGGGACATGCCTTGAACCTTAAAGATGGAAGCTGGTTCTCAGATGGTGGAGCTGAAGGATGCAAAGAGCCCAGACCACTGATGACTGGAGTCACTACACCAACCATGGACTGCCTACCTCTGGACTTCTTTTATATAAGAGAAAAATGAACTTTTGCTCATGTGAGTCATTTATATTTTGAATTTTCTGTTAAACCTATTCCTAACTGATTGACCACATTATTCTGAGTCTAAATATGGTAAGATAGTTTCTCCAAGCACCTACCATATTAAGGTATCAAATATATATTAATTATATTTTCCCAGTTTTTCAAGATTGGCATGTCTTATGGAATGACTATATGACTGAAGACCAAGCTATTCTTCTGTATCCTGAAAGAGGAAGGTTAAATTAAAAATTTTACTTGGCTGGGCATGGTGAGTTATGCCTATAATCCCAGTACTCTTGGGGGGCCGAGGCAGGAGGATCACTTGAGGACAGGAGTTTGAGTTAGAGGCTGCAGTGAGCTATGATTGTGCCACTGCACTCCAGCCTGGGTGACAGAACGAGACCCTGTCTCTAAAAAAAAAGGAAAAAAAAAAAGCTTTGCTTTACTTTTTGGATCTTCCCTAATAGGTACAGGTGGAGGATCCAGAGGTGCAATGATGATAATTTTCTTCTGGTATGCCGGTTCTCCCCTTCTGCCAAGACGTTAGGAGTTCCCTAGGTCTGGAAAGGAAAGACTTTTGATCACTGGAAGAGGCTGACAATGTCAGGACATGCTTATTCTTAAAAGAAATTTATTGCAGGAAATTGGCATCTAGTACAGAGCCTCCTAAGACAGCACCATCAGCATCTCTCCTTCATGCTTGAGACCCCCACTGGCTCTCTGTTACATAAACCCTCTGTTTGGACTTTAAGGCCTCCCAGATGTTTTTCCAGGCCCTTTATTTGGCTGATTATTTCTTCCATTCCTTATTAAGCAATCCTCATCATTGTACACCAGTTACATCATTTCAATTCCCATCTCCAAACTTTTCTTACTTGCCTAATCTTAATATTACTTGGGAACCAGCCCAAGTTTCGCCTTTTTCTTGAATCATCCCTCAGGCAAGCGTGCTCATTGATTTCTTTCGTAGTTAGAGTTAACAGTGCACAGTTCAGCAATTATCATCATTATATATTTAATAGCTCAGCCATCTCCTTGGGCACGATTAAGACTTCCTTAAGGTTTATCTCTCAGTGTTTCCCACAGATGCCTCTTACATACTGTTGTGTACATGGTTTTCTGTAGCCACACTGTTTATCAAATTTCAATACACCTAACTGAGGTGGGTAGGAAACAATCATTTAATAAGAAGGAAAACTGTGAAGCCAAGACAACTGAAATGGGTAATGGGAGTAAGTTGGAAAATAAAAATTAGAACCCAAGTCTTCTTGTTTCCTAGCTCTCCCTCTTGCTGTTAGGTAACACAACTTAGAATGTAAGCTCAATGAGGGCAAGTTTGTTCGTTCGTTTTATTTGCTGATGTATCCCCAGTGCCTAGAAGAGTAGATGGTCCTCAGTAAATACTTACTGAATAACTGAATGAGGATTTTTAAGCTTAGACAATAAGTTTTGCTCTTTATTAAAAAGGACCACGGGCATGTAAGCTAATTTTCCTGTATCTTCAAGAGGGCATTTTACAATTAGATAGGAGGAATAAGTTCAAGTGTTCCATTGCACAGTTGGGTGACTATAGTTAACAATGATATATTGTATACATCAAAATAGCTAGAAGAGAGGATTTTGAATGTTCTCACTACAAATAAATGATCAGTGTTTAAGGTGATGAACGTGCTTATTACCTTGAATTCATCATTATGCAATGTATAGATGTATGGAAACATTACACTGTATCCCATAAATATGTGCAATTATTATGTATCAATTAAGAATAAGATAACTTTAAAGAAAGGTGTCATAAGAAGTTTAATTCTGTTTGATTGTGAGAAATAAATACAAATATAAGGATGTTCACAACACAGTAGTGTATGCATAAAAATATATGAAGCACCTATTTCTCTCATGTTCTTTTTTAAAAAAATTCACATTCTTAATTTGCAGGTAAAATGAGCCTTTAGTAAACAGCTTAGTAAAATTGCTTTTTTGTGTGTTTGTTAAATTAAGCACATTTTTAAACATTAAAAGAGTTCACTTTTTAAAAGGAAAGCATAGTTTATCTTGAGAAGTGAAAAAGTCTCTATAGTGTAACTTTGCTGCCATCTAAATTTCTATATTCACATGGCATGTTTGCTTAGAGTACAGCAAATTGATAATCAGGGAATGAGCACTAGATTCTTTCACCTATCAACTTTACACAAACATTTTGCTTCTATTAATAATTCATCATTCTTGATAGATGATGGCACTCCCAGATGGAAATCTTTGCTGGGATAGGAACTCGGTGTATTTTTTAGAAAATTGGAGAGCACATGCAGCTAGCTGGAAAGTCCTAACTACTACCGTGGAAAATGACCTGAGGTTAACTGGAAATCCCCTCAAATTTTCCAACTTAAAGTCATACAAATCTATTTCACCAGAGGGTTTATGAATGAACCATATAATTTTGTGGCTCACAAATAACGACAGCTTCCCATTTGTTATTTACTTATACAGGTTGAAGCAGCAGACACATGAGGAAAGATCAGAAGAATAACATTTTGATCCTTTGGAGGAACCACATCAAATAGTTGAGGCAACCTGGGGTGTAAACATTCTGTATGGGAGGACACATTGTGGAACGGCTCGTGGAATAATAGGGGTTGAAGGCATGCTGGAAAAAAACAAAAGACATCTCTCCTAATGTCACTGAAACTGCAGAGAGGGCAGCTCGTGTTGCCCAAGAAAGCTCTGTGAGTCGGGAATGACAACTCTAATGCATTGTGGTCTCCGGATCTTACATTGCTTCTACATAATGATCTATGAGAATAAATTGATTTTCAAATATTCTATGTATTTGGGACATATAAATTCCTACATTAAATAATAAGTTCAAACAGGGTAATCTGGGTTCGGATCTAGATAAATCTTGGGATTGCCTCCTAAGTTAAAGTGCGAGTATGGAGATAGAAAAACCTCACCGTAATACCCACTCTGATTGTTTACATAATTTCAGTTAGGTAGGGAAAGGGGAAGCCATCTTAGGGTCCCATCTAACCCACCTGGTCATGGATAGGTGAGAAAAAAGAAGAGCTAGGGAAGACGTGGAGCATGTGAAGAAAAGGCATCTTTCTGTCCTTTCCCATGCTCCAGTGAGATTCCATTTTCTCCCAGCTGGTCACATTTTTCATGGGCTTCTGCATCCTCTCAATCAGCCTTCTGATCTCCTCCCCCAAACCAACTCTTCCTTTAATCTGAAGGAGATGGGTATGCTCTTCCATGCTTCTTTCTCTCCTCTGATTCGTTTTCTCAGCAGACTGAGCAAAGAGGAGTCCTTGAAATCCACTAACCCTGTAAGGTCCTTAGGTGACCTTATTCTGTGTGATTAGCTCACCTCAGATGAGTTGTTCTTTTTTTTTTTTTTTTTTTTTGACACAGAGTCTCACTTTGTTGCCCAGGCTAGAGTGCCATGGCATCAGCCTAGCTCACAGCAACCTCAAATTCCTGGGTGGAAGGGATCCTTCTGCCTCAGCCTCCCAAGTAGCTGGGACTACAGGCATGCGCCACCATGTCCGGCTAATTTTTCCTATATATATTTAGTTGGCCAATTAATTTGTTTCTATTATTAGTAGAGACAGGGTCTTGCTCTTGCTCAGGCTGGTTTCGAACTCCTGACCTTGAGCAATCCGCCCACCTCGGCTTCCCAGAGAGCTAGGATTACAGGCGTGAGCCACCGTGCCCGGCCAGATGAGTTGTTCTTTAGGGGGAAACTGTCCAGTGATTTCCATGGAGATTTTGCAGCTGTTAGAAAGTAATTTTGATATTGAATCTAAATATGCTGCAATAAATTAAGAAATGTGATTTAAACCAATAATCCGGCTCGTGCAGTGGCCCACACCTATAATCTTAGCACTCTGGGAGGCCTTGGCAGGAGGATTGCTTGAGGTTAGGGGTTAGAGACCAGCCTGAGTAAGAGGAAGATCCCGTGTCTACTAAAAATAGAAAAAAATTAGCTAGATGTGGTGGCATGCACCTGTAGTCCGAGCTACTTGGGAGGCTGAGGCAGGAGGATCGCTTGAGCCCAGGAGTTTGAGGTTGCAGTGAGCTATGATGACATCACCGCACTCTAGCTGGGGCAACAGAATGAGAGTCTGTCTCAAAAACAAACAAATAAACAGACAAAAACATACAAAAGCCAAATAAGCCTTAACACAACACTTACACATATACATAAATATTGATCTAAAATTCATAAGCATTTTCAAGCTTACACAGATTTCATTTTTACCAAGAAGGGAAAGTCAAAAGAGAGGAAGACAGAGACAGAGAGGGAGGAACAGAGGAAGGGAGACAGACACTTGGGCAGGAGGGAGGGAGTGGGAACAGAAAAGAAAATCAAGGAGTCGAAATAACCTCAATCCTGGGAATGCTGCCTTCTGAGCTTGACCTTAGTTCTCTGCTCTGAGGTGGTAGCTGTCAAACTTTAAGATGCTTTAATAGAAAGTACAAATTTAATACAAATTCTCACGCTCCACCTTCAGAAATACCGATTCAGTTGATTCAGCGAGAGTAGGGTGTAGGGAT
Organism: Lepilemur ruficaudatus; assembly: GCA_963574885.1. Classification (NCBI taxonomy): domain Eukaryota; kingdom Metazoa; phylum Chordata; class Mammalia; order Primates; family Lepilemuridae; genus Lepilemur; species Lepilemur ruficaudatus. Next base: position 50,741 of record CAUYRT010051650.1, on the reverse strand, counting down.
TTTCCTTTTAACAAATACTTCAGAAAATTCAGATTCAGGTGGTCCTGTGAAATTTTGCAGGGGGTGTTGAATACGTACATGAAACTTCCTTTTGAATAAATATGATCATTTCCAATTAACCCTGGAAATTCAGGGTTAATTACTTTGACGAAGGAGAAAGAAAGGAGTCGAGAAAAAGGATGAAAAACCGTCGTCAGCTGTCATGATGTCTAATAACCTAATAGATGAGATATACTGTAGTTATTTTTCTGTTGTGCTTTTTTAACTGATGTAAGTGATTTGATCAGATTTAGGACCATCTGAGCTCACAAAATAATGGGTCTGGAATTTCTCACAACACTTTCAAGAGGTGGGGCTAATCAGATAGCAAGTTACATCAGGAGCAAACACAGCATGACAGAAATGACAGACCTATCTAACAATGGACTCTACAGTCCAGTTTTAATGTTTCCATTGGGCAAATCTCTGAAGTGCTCTGGGAATCAATACTCTTATCTCTAAAATGAAGGGTGTGGGAAAGATGGTCTTTTGTTTCTCTTCTAGAGATGAATTCTGCAGAATGACTTTGTGGTGGCCTTTTTAAGTAATTCATTGCTATTAGAAACTGGGCAAAAAAAAAAAAAAAAGAAACTGGGTAAATGTCAGGTAGTCCATAAGCACCAAGTTGCTAAGGGAAAAAATACTAGCAACACTTTTATTTAGCACCGACTAAGTACCAGGATCTACACTTTATGCTTTATATGTATTTTCCCCAATATTCCCTCAAACCCAGCCATCTATGTTTCTTTATTATTTTATAAATTATGAAAATATGATTCAAGGATGATAGTGGCATAATATAGAGTTTAAGAGCAGGAATTCTCGAGTCTTTAGCCTTGGGCTTCAATCCTGACTCCATCACTTAATAACTCTGTGACTAACTTTGTGAAAGGTACCTAACATTCTCTGTGACTTAGTTTCCTCATTTGTAAAATGAGGATTATAGTAATGCTTCCCTGAGGGGGTGTTAATGCATGGTACATATTATGCAAGTGTTTGCTCTACTATTTAGTAAATGCTTTGTAAGAGCTGAGATTCAAACCTTAGTTGCCTGAATCTGGAACCTATGCTAATTCCTAGCCCAACAATTGAAATAAATTTGCTGAGCCAGTGTTCGAGTCCAAACAAACCCAGTGAGCCAAGATGCATCATTCGGACTCAAAAATAAATATCAAAGGTAATTAGCAAGGGAGGATAAAACATGTTCCCAAACTAGGACTGAATAAGTGTTTAAGCCATTATATTTCACATAGAATTTGTGGAAACTTTGAATTAAAACCATGATTCAGATAAAGTCATGCTATGTTAAAACATAGCATCCACATTATATGAAAATTCACATGTACATAATAACACACACTGTCCCTTTCAGTATATTAATAAAGTTGGAGTTAAAACTTTTAAAGTTAAGTAAACTAAGGCACAGAGCCGTGAAATTATTTACTGAACGTTGGCATTAAGTGCTCTCACGGACATTACAGTCCAGAAAAGCTCATAAGTGAAGAGAGAAATGTAATAAAGAATTACAATGTTGTGATAAGGTCTTTAGTTACCCACCCCTTTCTTCTTTGTTTATTTATCTGACACCAATTTTTCTGTATTCTAACCTAGATTTCATCCCTTTACTGAGCAGCTTTATTGTATTAATTATCTGCATGCTAGTTAGGAGCCACTCTTCCATTTTCTCTACTCATTAAATGCTTATCATTTTTAAAGTGTTATCCTGCTTTTATTTTGCGGGTTTGTGAAAGTTCAACTTAGTCCTGTAATAGATCTAACATAGTTGTAGAGTATAGATACCGAGTTTTGTCTGTGAATAATAATCTCTATCATCTATTTATCTTATTTATCTATCATCTATCTGTCTATCATCTGGTACATTGGCTGACAGGTAACAAATAACTAGTTGTTGAATGAATTACAGGGAGCACCCATTTCCTCCCCTTGCTCCAGAGATCGAGTTGATGAACGAAAAACTCACTCTCTCTTCCAGCAGAGGGCAGTAGAATACACTCTGTCGCTTACCAAGGTGTTGGGCATCACCGTTGATGTTTTGAAAGGAAGTACACGTATTTCAGATGTTTGAAGGTAGGGTAACGTGAGAGTTTTGGTAAAAAAAAATTGATAGGAAAAGGGACGGTTACATTAATTCTTGTTATAAATCAGAATAAAAAATTATTTCTCATTTGTTAATATTTTTCTTCTTCAGGGAATTGGTAATTGGTCTATGACTCAGAAGTGCTCATTACCACATAATCTTATATTTTATACCTACCTTTGTTAATTATCTTATATATTTAAGTAATACTAATACCGTATTTCCTTGTAGAATGGGTTATAGGTAATATAAATCAGCCCTTATGTTTACTAGTTTATTAAGTAAGGTAAATCTGTGCCTTACTGTTACTAAAATATGTAATAGATAAATCTGTGTCTTATAATTATTAAGTTATTTATTAGGTAGCTATTTAATAAAACATTAAAAGTAACTTTAAAGAAACATTTTTAGGACAGAGATCTTTTTTTAGAGCTCCACCTGTGCAGATAATTTTTTTTCCAAAACTTGTTTGCTCATGCCATTCCTGTAAACATGTAAGGATATGTATGCAGGAAGCTTTCCCAGTATTCAGCCTTTGATCTCACCACCTGTTTGATCATATTTCATAGCCAGACACTCACATGTATATATCTCCATCATCCACAAAATCCACACCGCCCTTGTTCCTCCTTCCACTATGGTTATTGCTATGTGTGTCAATTTTCAATTTGGAAGAAAGAAAGTAAAGGAAGTAAGAAAATCCAAATGTTTCTCCAGATTAGAACTCCTGGAGGTATCCCAGTGTTGGAGACTGACAGATAGTGCCAGCTATTTATAGCTCAGCTACTGCTTAGCCATGATGAAGGTGAAATTGAAATTTGAGGAAAAAGTGGGTAGAAAAGAAGAATGGGCCACAATAAAAGAGACAGGAAGAGTTTGCTGAGCAAAGCCACATATACAGCCATTTTAAATAGCTGTCCTGGATAATATTTTATAACAGTATCATCTCAAATACTGTTATTTTTTTAGAGGACTAAGGCTAGATTATATTACATCTATGGTTCATTCCAACTCAAAATTCTCTAAGTAGCTCCTCTTACGTGAGTGTTTGTCTGAGTGGTTTGATGCAACAATCTTCATCATAGCAACTGTCCCAGGCACTGCAGAAATAAGAGAGATGAGATCCCTGATCTCATGGACTGTACGGTCCAGTAGGGCTCATAAGTGAATAAAGAATTATAGTAAAGAAAAAATATAATGTTACCCCCATTCTTTATTTATTTGGCTAATAGTTATTGATGACGTTCTCTGTGTCAGGTACCCCGATCTCACAGATACAGGAAATAAATCACTAAACAAATAGGTAATTTCAGATACTGGTAAGTGCTATGAAAAAAAGCAAATGGTGTAATATGATACAGAATGAGTAGTAGAAGGATCGTGTGCTCTGACTGCACCTAACCTGGACTTAGGTGGTGAGGGATATCAGAGACTACGTACCAAAGGTGTGATATGTAAACTAAGACCTGGAGGATTCTTACGTGTGAGAGGTTCAGGTTTAAAGGGGAATGTGGTGGGTGAAGAGCATTTCAGGCAAAGAGAATAGTACGTGTGAGATGTAGATGGTGTGATTTTCCCTCTCAGGTTGTTAAAAATGTTCCAGATCTGCCCAGGACCTCTGAGTGAGGGTGGTGGGTGGTGAGGCCAGAGCGGCTGGCAGAACAACAATAGAAAAAAGGGTCTCTAAGCTTTGTTAAAGTATTCAAACTTTGTCCCAGGAGCATGGGAAACCAATATTCATTAAAATTAAATTGCTTTAAGTTCTAAAAAGTATTTTTCAAGTATGCTTTGGTAGAGGACACCATTTTTTATTTTGTAAATTCTTTATTTCGGAATGGCAGAAACTTTTTTTTTAAATAAAAACCCTGTGTTAAGCATATATTTTCCAAAGAATACTTTTAATTTCATTAATTTATCCACCAGTATTTAGGTGAACACGTCATGTCCAGGCACTGGTTTAGGTGACAGGAATACATCAGTGAACAAAATGGATTAAATTCCCCCACACAGGGAGGTACATTTGAAGGCATAAGTTAGCAGAGAATTCTTTTATTTAGAGAATTATTTAGAAAATGAAGGGTTTTTTCAAGAACTGTGAAGGGGCTGAGATTCTACCTACCTTGCAAGCTAACAAGTTAGCCTGCCACAGTTTCATGTAAGTTGGCAGGAGACATGAGACTCCTAGATCAGAGACAGACAACTTTATTACTCACGGTAATAACAGTTGCCAGAGTGTAAGCATTTATGTAAGTTCCCAGTTTTCACAGGACAACGTGAAGATGGCCAGCTGATACCTATACATGCGGTGGAGTTATAAGAAAGGAAAGCTGAGCTTATGGAACACAAATCTTTTATAATGGGTAATAAACAAAAGCATAACTATCCTCTGCTCTAGAGGGAGCTATCATCTCTACCCATATAAGCAAGCCGGCCCTTTGCTCCAGAGGCAGAGACTTTTCACAATGCAAACTTCTCCAGAAAGACAGTTCAGAACAGAAATAGTCAGTGTAAAATTATATAGAAACACAAGAGACTCACAGAAAATTGTCTTCCAACAGGTTTGTCTCTGTTTTAGTCAACTTACCGCATAGACTGCAAAGTTATTATGTGGCCAATATAAGTTTGAAAGTTCATCTGCTTCTTTTTTTTTTTTTTTTTTGAGACAGAGTCTCACTCTGCTGCCCAGGCTAGAGTGAGTGCCGTGGCGTCAGCCTAGCTCATGGCAACCTCAAACTCCTGGGCTCAAGCAATCCTCTGCCTCAGCCTCTCAAGTAGCTGGGACTACAGGCATGTGCCACCATGCCCAGCTAACTTTTTTCTGTATATTTTTAGTTGGCCAATTAATTTCTTTCTATTTATAATAGAGACGAGGTCTCGCTCTTGCTCAGGCTGGTTCCGAACTCCTGACCTTGAGCGATCCGCCCGCCTCGGCCTCCCAGAGTGCTAGGATTACAGGCGTGAGCCACTGCGCCTGGCCCTTCATCTGCTTCTTTTGTTAGAAACAGTATGTCTGGATATATCCCGTAGTGGGTCTGCATAGGTGAGAGTTTGTGAACAGCGGGCCTTAGTGCATTAGATCTGTGCAGTCTGGTCCTGTCTGCAGACATGCTTTCAGAATGGCAGTGAGGTCTGAGGGCTTCACATGCTCCCTTTTATGAGTGCTTCAAGTTTATTACACTCCTTTTAGCACACTGCAGGTCTATCTTTTCTATTTATATTGCATTTGTGTGTTTATGTATAAAGATAAGGACTAGGTATGATAAAATACACTCAGAAATAAATTTCTCCTTAAAGATTACTTTGTAACATTGTTAAGGCAGTAGCTCTTAAAAAATTGTCATGGAGAATTTTCTGGCCAAACTTTTAATAAATATTTAAGAGTGGGGATCCTTTTCAATGGCTACCTACCAGTGCCTTTAAGTGGTTTTCAATCACATAGATAATATTTTAACTATTATTTTTAATTCTACAAGTCTACTTAATTTGAAATTTAATCTTACAATATTTTCATACAGCATATATTTAGTCTTTAATGATTATTAGAATGAGAGATGCTATACTTGTAAAACATATGAAAACATCCATTTTGGGGAGTTGTATGTATAAAAGTATTTTCAAAGTACTATAGCAGTCAAGAACAATGGTTTAGAGTTTTTTAGAAATTGTAAAGGTAAGCACAAGATTTTTTAAGAAAAAACATCAGACTTGTAAAACTAGTTTTGTTTAAAATCATTGATCATTCCAAAGCAAAATTCAATTTCACATACTGATTTTATTCAATTTTCATGCACTACAGTAGCTTAAATCTCAAAGCAGAAGTTAAATCTCTCGTCCTCTTTTTTTGAGTAAACAAATTGTGTGGTAAATCTAGATAGATGACTTTTACCTCAATGATTTAAATGGGAGTAGCATTTCTACTTTTTCTCTAAAGGGCAGTGTTGGCATTTTTATACTAATGTCAGTGATGTTTATATTGCTTGGTTTCACAGGAATATTCATAGTTAAAATGAATATTCATATTTAAAAACAAACACAGCATGGGCTAGAGTTCTTTAGGCCAGTCTCAGGATTTTCCAGCTTATTTTATGCATCAATTTTGGTAACAATCTCATTCGTGTAATAATGGTAATCTGTACCTGAGCCTTGTGTTCTCAGAAAAGAGCAATAGTTAAGAAATCCTCTCACTCTTGTGTCTAGGGCAATGACTACTAAAAGAACCACTCTTCCTCATATAACTTGGATAGACTCACAGGTACCTCCCTTGCTTACCTATGACAACGCCAGATGCACACCCTCCAAATTCCCACTCCTTGCCTCATAAGTGATTAGTGGACCTGTTTGTACCTGTTGGCTAATCTGAACAAGAACCTGACTTGACCAAACTTTAATGGAGCTTATCTTCCATCTCCCAAACACTGGACTTTGACTCACTGTCATCCTGAGCCAGCATGCAGCCCCTCCTGAACTGCCCCTCTGAGATCAGCAGACCAAAAGGAAAGGCATGTCCTCTTAACTATCCTGTCACTCCACCCACTCCCCACATGCCACTTGTTTACTCCTCCCTATAAAAGAAAGTCCTCTTCTGCCTGACCTTTAAGAAGCTGCCGATCTTACAGTTAGAGTGTTCTCCCTGTTGATAGACCCTCTTTCTTGCAATGATGCCTTTGAATAAAATTTCTCCTTAAGTAAGCCCAGATTAGTTTCTGTTTCACACATGGTTAGTCTCCAACACCTTTCTTCTTTTCACCACTCTGCAAGAAAATTGTGTACATAGGGAAAATTAAGTTCAGTTCATAGACATGTTCAAAATACCTGACTGGTATTTCCACATGTACTTGGAATACTTCTGAAATGTCAAGTTCACTTTCTAAGAAAGCCACACTGAAGACGCCACAAGACGTAGCTAAGGCCTGCAAGTCAACTGGTTGTCAGATCCACTGTCAACAAGCCTCCTTCCTGGAAATTCGAAATCTTGGACGCCAAAAAGAGAGGCTCCATGAGGATCTTTGGTTGAGCATCTTCACTGAGGGTCCCAGTAACCCTAGGTTTTGAATACGAGGATCGCCTTGCTTGTGTCCAGGTATCTGAGGGTCAAGGTGAGGGCTGTGGGCTATGCAATTGTTCCTTGTCCACCTGATCCCACCTGCACATACCTGCTTTCCCCATAAGATTTTAAAACATTTATTTCCAAGCTGCCCAAATCACCTACGTCTTTTTCAACTAGAAGGGGGCTGGAAGAAAAAAGGATTGAGATAAGGGATTCAAATGGGTAGATGTTAAGAGGCTTCATAGAAAGACAAGTAAATTGGGTTTTTATTACTTTCTGTATTAAAACTCCTCACTGGCTGCTAATCGTACTTAGGATGAAACACAGGATCTTCAGTGGAGCCACATGGCCCTGAACACTTGGGCAGCCTCCTCTCTACCCCTGTTCCTGGCTCACCTGCTCCTGGCTCACTGTATGGCAACCTCACTGGCCTCTGACAATTCTTGCAAACACACAGCCCTTTCCCTCCTTAGGGGCCCAGTGCATGCTGTTCCTCCACCAGCAATGCTCTGCCCTTCCCCCTTGGACTAGTTAACGCCTACTTATCCTTCAGGTCATTAACCCCTTTCATTAGAGAGGTCTGCTCTACCCTTCCTTGAGTAAGTTAATCTCTGCAATATTTTTCTTCATGAAAGCACTTACAATTTTTACCTTTGTTAATTACTTGTATTAATAATAAACTTATAACTAAATGAGTATTAACTGTGAGTCAGGCTAAGTACTTAACATGGTTTATTGCCTTTCATTCTTATTATATTACTAATTCTACTATACACAAGATTTAGAGAGGTTATGGAACTTTTCCAGGGCACACAGCTAGGAAAATGGTTAGGCCCAAGCTCCAGCTGAAGCAGTCTGACTCCAACACCCTCCTCACTCTTAACTCTTTGCAAAATTGTCTCCAAAAAGGCTTTTTCTATGCTAGGCTCTCTGGCAAGCCATTTGCATGCAGTCATTCAGTTAAGCTTCACGATAATCCTAGAAGGCAGTGCTATTAATATTATCATCCTCATTTTACGGATAAGAAAATCAAGGCAGGAAGAGTAATTTGCCTAAGGTTACGCCCAATTTGAAAACATATTTGCACAACCAAAGGACTTCACAGCAATGTGGCCAAGACAAGATCACAATCCAGGCAACTTGACCCCAGCCTCTGCTTTGAATCAATTCTGTGCATGGCCTTCAGTGCCACTCTCTCCCTTTGGTTTCACGGATTCGAGGACTCTGTTTTGTTCAGCACCACATACCTGGCACAGTACTAAGCTCAGAGGAGCAAATCAATATATATTTGTTGAATGAGTGAAAAGAGAGTTTTGGCCTTTTTTATCATGGCTAAAAAATGTGTTTGCTTAGGCCAAAATATATTTTATCATTAGAAATTATTCTCCAAAAACTTATAGCTATATTTCTTATATTAAGAATGAAATAGTACCCTCTCTCTCACCACTTTTGATCACTGGTCCAAGGCTTTTGGCTACTATATGGAGCATTTCCAGCAGATGTTATCAGCTCACTCAAAGCAGAGATAAGTCCTTCACTGTCTCCTCAATTTTTCTAATAGGAAGTCAACTTGTTTCCAGTACAGCAGTTTTTAATTGTCAACTAGGTCAGTTACATATTGCTGGGTAACGAACTATCCCAAAACATAATGAATGTAAATAGCAAGCATTTATTATTTCTTGCGAGTCTGAGTGTTGGCTCTGCCATTTGGCTGATCCATATTGAGTGTCCTTGTGTTGGTGGGTCTTGCTCATGCGTCTGTGGTCTTCTAGCAGATTGGCTGGTAGCTCATGTTTTTTCCACACAATCCCTTCTTCTGCAGCAGGCTACCCTGGATTTGTCCTCTAGGTGGAGGCAGAAATCTAAGTGAGGGGAAGGAACAGGAGAAGGGAGAGGGGGAAGGAAGAGAGAGAGAGAAGGTGAGAGAGGCAATGAGCAAGTGTTTTTTCAAGACCCTGCCTGCATCGTCTGTCACTGTCTCATTGGGTAAAGGATGTCACATGCTTACATCCAGAGTTGGTGTGAAAGTGGTTAAGGAAGGTGGGAAAATTAGGACCACAATTAAAAAATGCAACATGAAATAGTATTTACTTAGCAGAACAATCTCAAAATCACAACAACTCAATATCCATCAGAGGCTCAGATGAAAGGAATAGCCTTCTCAAAGTCCTGACTGGTGGATATCAGCAGTTAGTTACTCTAAATATAATCCTGGATTAAATCTGGCTAGTAGAAGGCTGAATAACTGGGCTATTGTTCTGACCAAAACGGCTCTTGTTTTCACTGAACTGTGTTTAGACATAATGCCATTTGTCTAAAAACCATTCTTTCCCCTTGTTGGATCTGCTGCAGTGGTTCTTAGCAGGCAAGGCATGGGGGTGGGGATTGGGGTGGAGGACATTGAGTATTGACCCCTGAGGGACATTTTGGCAATATCTGGAGACAAAGTTTGTTGTAACAGCTGAAGGAAGGTTGCTACAGTCATCTAGTGGGTAGAGGCCAGGGATAGCACGAAACATCCTATAATACACAGAATAACCTTCCACAGCAAAGTGTCACCCAGTCAAAATGTCAATGGAAGCCGGGTGTGGTGGCATGTGTGTGTAGTCCCAGCTACTTGGGAGGCTGAGGCAGGAGGATTGTTTGAGCCCAGGAGTTCAAGATTGCAGTGAGCTATGATCAGGCCAGTGTACTCCAGCCTGGATGACAAAGTGAGACCCTGTCTCTAAAAAAATAAAAATAAAAATAAATGTCAATGGTGCCACGGTTGAGAAACTCTAATCCATTGAAAGGATGTTGTTTATAGTTTTTCCAATGATTCTTTTGAAAAACTTTCCTTTTCCTAATTATGTGTCAGAAATAGCTGTACTTCTGAGCAAATGTTTTGATTTAGTCTTAGAGACAAACACTTTGAATTGAATAAATGGTCAACTTTTCCATTTTGCAATGGCTGTTAGAAAGCTCAAAGTCTTAGAGTCAAATCTGTTACCCACCTGTAGCAAATACACACATCTCTATTTTTCTTTTAATAGACAAGGTCTCTCTGTGTTGCCCAGGCTGGACTGCAATCAGAGTGCACCATAGCTTCAAACTATTGGGTTCAAGTGATCCTTCTGTCTCAGCTTCCCAGGTATCTGGGACTACAGGCACATGCCACCATGCCTACCTTCTATTTTTTATTAGTTTCATTTCTGACTCCATTTTATAGCCTGACCGTTAGTTTTCCTTTGTCTTTCCCAACTACTTCTAATTTATAGTATTTTATTATTTTTTAAGTTTCTGGAAGCTGTTTTAAATCTCATTTTTAAAGAATCTAGGGGTAAAAATGTATACATGCATAAAATAAAACAAAGTATTTCTACTAGTCTGTAATCAAGGACTTACTCAAAAATAAGTACAGAATGAGAATTGCTACTTGTAGCCACTAGAAGTAGGCATGAGCTCTTAGATCTGGAATTTGAAATTAATTTGATTTTTAAACAAATAAGACCAATGAAAACAAAGAAGTAAATAAAATTTAAAGTTTGGGTGCTGAACTTTTTCAGCATCTTCTATTATGTATCTAGCACAGTGACTGGCATATACTTATTTCTCAGTAAATATTTGTTCAGTGAATAAATGAATGAATTTAATTAGTCTGCATTCTGATAATGATGGGAGATATTTTTCAAAATTTCTAGGTTCAAGAAACTCTTTGTGGACTAAATATGATTTGTTGCTGATAGTTAAAATTTTAGCTTGACCAAATTGTAAAGAAATCTGGAATTTCCTCATCGTGGTTTTAATTTGCATTTCCCTGATGATTAGTGGCATTGAGCATTTCTTATGTTTGTTGGCCATTTGTCTATCTTCTTTTGAAAAACTTCTGTTCATGTCTTTTGCCCACTTTTTAATGAGGTTGTTTGCTTTTTCTTTCTGTTTTGTTTGAGTTCTTTGCAGATTCTGGATATTAGCCCTTAATTGATATATATATAGTTTGCGTATATTTTCTCCCATTCTGTAGGTCGTCTGTTTACTCTGTTGATTATTTTCTTTGTGGAACAGAAGCTTTATAATTTAATCAAGTCCAATTTATTTATTTTTGTTGTTGCTGTATTTGCCTTTGGAATTTCTCAAGTTACTATTTTATGTTCTAGGAGATATATGTCTCCATAACAATTAAATACATGCTTTTATACTGGCTAAGTTTAGCCAGACTTAACTTAATAGGAGGAAAACGTATATGCAGCGTGCTCTCAGAATACTACTGCTTTTCCTCATGTTCTAAGGAAGTCACAAGCAATCTTTTACAAAGAGTCATTGCAACTGTCTTCTGTTTCAAAGTCATTATAATAGCTTTGTAGTATCTAGCATAAAAGACTATAATTTCCAGTGGAATTCCATCATTCACTAAGAAAACAAAAACTTATCCAATGTAAAATGGAAGTTAACTCATTAGGAGAACATTTATGAAGTTAGTAAAGAAAACCCCCTCCACCAACTCCTGAAAAAAAAAATTTCTTAACTATGCTAGTAAATGGGCTTCAAACATATAATGAAACAATAAGTATATTTATATCTATTTCAGTGTTGTTTGAGGACATACTAATTTGTACAAAGAATGCTGTGGATGAGACAATAAGGTGTTAGTTTTATTTTCTACTACTATTTTACTTAAATCTTTTTTTAAACAGTTTTTTGCAGGGCTTATACATAGAGACTAAGCTTGATACTGACTTTCTATGTTAGCGCACGAGATATTGTGCATCTATCACTATGTCACTGTGAATCTGAAAACACTTCTAGGGCTTCCAGTAATTGTGTTTATTTCTATTTCTCCTGGAGAATCTTACATATTTTCTCTACAGAGCTTGGAATAGTTCTTGAATGATGTGAGAACCTTGATGAACTTATGTCCTAGAGAAATGTCCACTAATAAGTGGATGCTCTAGGTCACTAGGCTTGTGGAAATAAGGTATGCAGTGATGTAAAACTAATATAGCTGCACTGAGTTAGTGACTTTTAAGCTGCCTGAATGATAAGTAGGAGCTGGAGGGTGAAGGAGGTTAGGTGGAATGTAAGGTTCCCAGCTAAGGTAACTATATTGGAGCATGTTGAGTTTCAGGAATTCAAAGAAGCTTAATGTGGCTGGACTGTGGAGTGTGTATGGGTGGTGAGGAGGGGATGATATGAGGGAAGCAGGGATACAAGATAAAGCTGGAAGGAGCTGGAGAAGAGAGCAATGGCCAGGTCAGAAGGACATGGTTCATTGTGTAGAAGAGTTTGACTATATCATGAGGGCCATAGCAAGCCATGAGGAGGATTACTTGGGATGTGCAAATCAGATTTGCCTTTTAGAATCATTTCCTGCAGTGTGGATAATGGAATAAAGAGCAAGTCTGGAGGCGGCGAGTCCAGTTAGGTGGCTACTGCAGTAATGCAATCATGAGTTGCTAGTGCCCTGAATTAGGGGGTTGGCTACCTCATACAGCCAATCACTAGGTCCTGACAGATTAATTTGTTTTACTATTATGATACGGATTTTTCCAGACCTATTGATTAACTGTAGGAGAGGATAGAGACAGGGAAACAGTTAAGATGACTCACAGGTTTCTGTCTTGGGCAACTGTATGGAGGCATCTTTAGCAGAGACAGAAAATTTTGGAGAAGAAATTGATTGAGGAAGGAGGTTGAATTTGAAGATGCCGTTTTTCAGGAGATAATCACTGGACGTTGGCTGTACGAATCTGGTATGCAGGAGAATAGTACGGATTTAGAATTCATTAGCATTGTGCTAAGCTATGGATAAATTATAGTAACAAATAGACTCTCCTGGCCTCCTCCCATCCCAATTTCAGTGGTTTAAGATAATAGAAGTTTAGATGGAAGTAATGAGTGCTTCTCTATATGGCCGTTCAGGCATCCAGGTCCTTTTCCCATCTTGTGTCTCTGACATCTCTAAGACAATAGTTCTCAACCTGGAGTGATCTAGCAATGTTTGGAGTTAATTGGTGTTGTCACAATGGGAGGAATGCTACCAACATCTCCCACATGGAAACCAAGGATCTGCCAAACATCCTACAACACACAAGACAGCTCCCCAGAATAAAGAATTACCTGGCCCCAAATGTGCCAAGGTTGAGAATCCTTGCTCTAGGCCCTTATCATATACCTCACATAGAAGAGAACAGAACTGAAGAAAAATGCAGGGCTGATTTTTACCTGTAGTAGTGAACATCACTTCTATTCTTCAACTGGAGAGAACTTAATTGCATGGCTACAAACAGCAAGAAGCTTAATTTAGGCAGGAGTTGGCAAACTATAGCCCTTAGGGCTACTCCAACCCACTGACTATGTTTGTAAATGATGATTTATTGAAACACAGTCAGTCGCAGCCATTGTTTGCATATTGTCTATAGCTACTTCTATGCTAATCGGCAGAGTTGAGTAGTTGCAACAGAGACGGTATGGCCTGCATAGCTTAAAATATTTACTATCAGGCCCCCCCTGGCAAATATTTACAAATTTGCCAACTCCTGGGCTGGGGATAAACCCAGGACAAAGGTAAAATGGACTTTGTTAGATGATAATCGGTCTCTACCACAAGAAGAGAAATGATAATTAAAATTATGATAGAAGATAATATTGCCCAGGGAGAATGTTCATGGTGAGATGATAAAAGATCCTAATATTTAAGCCCCTAGTTAGATTTTATGGACAGCAAGAACATCGTGATTGGACTTGGAAGGAAATCTAAACATAAACTTATATATCATACTTCAGTACCCTTTTTCCAAATAGCTTTTGACATAAAGAAAATAGTTAAAGAAATGCAATGTTAAAGAAGAATAGCTTTGAAAACTTATGTTAGGCTCTAATTGGAAATAACTAATGCATCCACATTTTAAAAAATTCTCTTCTACTTTTTATGGAGGATTATTGTGTTATTTCAAATTGTTTTAAGTGTCTGGGTCTTTTTGAATTATCTATGATGCAGATGGAAAGTAGCTGAAATAGAGGTTTTAAGTGTAGTAGGTATGAGTGTCTGTCTGCCACTTTGGATATATGAGAAATGTCACTTTATTTTCTATAACATGACAATTTCTATTTTTGAGCTTTCATGTTGAAATGTGGCAGAAATTTGATCTCAGTCTACTTAGAGTCTCCTTGGGTTGCATCTATGTCCCAGGACTGGGGGGAGAGGGCTTATGTAGCACCAGAGTACGAAGAAACATCTGGCCTGGGTCTTTATCTGTTGATGCTGGCATCTGCAGAGATGCCCATTGTTCTATATTGAGTAATACCAGGCCTGGGCATTGGTAAACTATTATTTTTCAAAAGTCTTTGCCAGCTGTCTTCTAAATAGATTCTGCCAATGGGAGTCACTGGTGGGAATTGGAAGGAAGAAGGAGGGGAAAGGATGCTCCAGTATATTTCTAGTGTCTGCTGGCATTCCTCCAGCAGAAGAGGGAGGTTAAGGCTCCAGCCTCCAGCTTCTTTTGCCCTCCTAGCATTAGCATGCTCTACCCCCTCAGAAGCACAACCAGCACCAGTCTTGAAGAGGCTCTCTCAGAGTTTCAAACAACAACCATGAGTATGAAGGTTCTCACCTCCGTGTTCCTACATTGAGGTAACTACACCTCCTCCCTTTTGTTACCCCCATGTCTGGGGATGGCAGCTGCTTTTTCAATTATTAATATTTGGGTGACTCAGAGTCTCATTTTTCTCTTTCAGCCTTCTAACACCTGTTTTTCCTGTTCTCTCTATTATAGCCTCTCTCTTTGAAATCTCTAGAGGAGTTTCTGAATTCCTATCTGGTCTTTGGCATGTGTCTTGGATTTTGCCTGTGTATACTTGTGTCCAACCTGTGAGGACTCTGCATTCCTGTCAGCTACCTGAGTTGCTCCCCGGTGAGTCTGAAATATCCTATTGCTGCTTCTTTGTTCCTGGTTGCACCCACATCATTCTGGTCTGTTCCTGCCATGTTGAGAGAAAGTCTTTGGGAGAAACTCTGGGATGCTATCTGAGAATCACCTGCCTAGACACACACCACATATGCTGGGCTTCCTTCCTCTCTGGGACGAGGATATAGCTCCCCCTCTGTCATGAGATTCACACTCCAACTTCACCCCCAGTCCATGGCCTCATATGAGAGATGCAAAGACAGCTAAACTTTTAAAAATTCTACTTTTTCCTCTTTACTTCCCCAACCTGTGGACTATTTTCTGGTCTCCAGAGTGTGTATTCGTGTGTGTATGTGTAAGGAGGAAGAAAATAAAAAGGTCCTGACTGTTATGCTTTTAAACCTCAAGTCCCCCCTAGAGCTTGATTTTGAAGTGGAAAACTTTTACAAAAGTTTCACTTTTTTGTTGTTTGCATTCTTCTGGGTCACATTCCTTCCCTGAGGCAATGCAGGCAAAATGTTAGCTGCCCCCAAATGCAGGAGGAAGGTAGGAATAACCAGAAATACAAGATACATCTGTTAGTTTTCAAAATAGCATCCTGCCCCCAACGTTTTTCATTCCCCCAAAACTATAAGGCCCTCTTTTCTTGATCTTCACCTTTTTCTTTCCCTAATGACAACTCTCTTTCTTGATTTCCCACCCCTCACTCTCCCACCACCTTCTGTTTTCTAGACCCTGGTCTGGTTTGTGCTGGGCGCCCTGTGCAAATTTGCTTCATGGTACATAATGATATCTAATGGCTATCTTCACAGGAGACTGTAAAAAGCTGAACAGAAAAAGAAAAAAAAATAGATGCCCTATTCCACTCTGTGTCTTCAATCTCTAGGACAGAACCTGGCATAGAAGAAGTACAATAAACTGATCTCTAGATAAAAAATGATTTGTTTAAATTCTAAATATTAAAGACAATAACTAACACTCTCATAGCATTAACCTGCCCCTGTTCTGCTATAAGCAGTTTGGATACACTAACTCTTTGATTCTGACAGCGATTTTGTGAGTAGATATCCATTAATTACTTTCATTTTACAGATGGGAAAATGGAGGCACAGAAAGGTCCAGCAACTTGCCCACGATTACATAGTAGCCAAGTGAAAGGACCATGATTTAAACCCAGGTAGTTCGGCTTTACAGTCCAATACTTAGTCACTAGCCATGCCACCTCTCACACATTGACTTGGCTTTTGTGAGAAGATAGCACACTCATTGTGCAGAGGATTCTGACACATTTTTAAAAATCCCACTGGTCTAAAATGCTTCCAAAGAGGCATAAAAGGAAGAAAATATGGGAAAATAGATTGCATTATTTTACCCATTGTTAACACAGGTAATTTACTGACACACTTATCTTAAAAGTGCTATGTGACAGAAGGGTAAATTCTTATCACTGTCACACTTGGGTCAGGATGCTCATAGTTGCTAAAGGGTCCTGTTCTACCCTAGACATTGAAGAGAACATACCCCAAAAAGGAAAAAGGAACTGCAAAGCCAAGAAGAATTGTCCCTATTTTTAAGGCATCTAAAAAGAAGGCAGGAGGAGAATAGATGAAGCACCTTTCCAGTGCTATGATTGTTCCAGAGAAGAAAAATACAAAGTAATTCAGAGTTTTCATTAATTTTTCTAGAGCCACCAAACTTAAGTCAAATGGCAACTTTAATGAAATAGCCTCGTGGTGGTATTTAAATTGATTATTGAAACAGTCTTAAAACAAACATGTCTTTGCATAGAAATTTGACTTACTCCTTCGTTAAGTTTTAAATATAAAAATTTTGTGTTGTCATTATTAATTTTCAGTAAGTATGAGAGATTTGGACAATTTTTCTGGGCCAGTAATGGTTTATCTGTTAAAGTTTTCCATCATTTTATTACTACTTATTATAACAATAAAGATCAGACAGATTTTTGTGAGCTATCTTCCTTTACTACAAACTATTATGATTATAATTTCACTTTTATTGAAATCTTGATACCTAGTTGTCTTTATTGTTCTACATTAAATATATCTATTTGCAACTAATGTGCCACCTTGAAAATATTTCCTTATTCAAATAAAAATAATGATCCATAAATTACCATGGAGGAAGCAAGCCAGATTGAAGCACAGAGTATTGAAAAAAAATCAAAGTTAAAAGGTCCTTTGGCCCATTTTGGACGAAGAACACACACACATTCATTTATTCATTTATTTAAAAAGTGTTGAGTACCTATTATATACAAGGCAAAAGTTGGTATGTTAACAATGTCTATTAGAATATGATAATAAATAGTGATTCTAGACATGACCAGTCCATCAATTCTTTTACGTCCTAATGGCTGGTTAATTTAAATGATGGGTGCTATCCATTTAAGGCTCTTAAGACACCCAAAATCCTGGTAATAATATGCACTGTAGTTATAGTTATACTTTTTTTCCCAAGGCTAATAAATAATACCCCATTGAGGTGTTTATAACCCCAACTAGTCACAACTAAAAGTGAATAAGTAAGCTTGTAACATAAGCCAGATCTAATTTTTTTGTCTGATTATTGGTGAACATTTGACATGGTGTATAACTACATTAAGTACCTAGCAGATATGCATATCAAAATGCCATATTAAATACATATGTATTGTTAATAACAAATGGAATAAAAGAAAGTTAATGTGTAAATTTCATTAAGGAAATAGTAGCCCACATTATTCATATATAACTTTCCTACTAGTTATTAAACTGAAATATTCATAATTTTTATTTCATGTGTATATTTTACAATATGATAAATTGCATGTAAGATGGAAGCATTTATTTTGTGATGAAATTTGGAACTGCAGCAGAATTTTGGCTTTATTCTATTTTATTTAAAAAATTTCAAAGCCATGAATAATGGTAAAATTTTAAAAATGGAACTAAACACATGAAATCACAATTCATTACTTTTACATTTCTTTATTTTAAGCTCTTCTACTGTGTAACTATAAACCCCCTTTATTATGGAAATACTTAGTAGTGTTTTCTGTTAATTAAATTTAGTCTAGAAAATTTAGATTTTCATGGGTGTAGTTCCTCCTTTTTATACAAGATTGAAGATAATGGTCAAATGATTTTAAAAATTACTGTTAGGTAAAAATAGTTTTTGTGATCTTTGCATGAAAATTCTTGAGCTATTTCCTCTCAATTAAAAATAATACTAATGTTTCCCATGGGATTATAATATGGCAGAGACTTTTTAAAAGTAATTAAATATGTTCACGAGAGGAGAATATTTTCATTCTTAAGTAATGGGATTCCAAAAATTATTAAAATGATTCTTTTTTTTTCTTTTTACATAGACGATGACCTACATTTTTATTTGCCTGAAAGTTTAAAAATTGTTAACAGTAGAAAGGTTAGTTCAGTGTGGTACCAGTCAGGTTTCTTGACACATTCAGGTTTACATGGACCAAACTCTCATTCAATTAGCCCCTCGCCTTTGCAGCCAGGAACTTCTGGTTTTCAGTGTCTTAACTAAAGGACAATGAAGTTATAAGAACAAGCTGTGAAAAAACGAAGCATCTTAAAGGCAAAAATCTTCTCTGATCATTTCTGGTTTTGTTTTCTTTATTGAGCACAGACCTGAATGCTTTTGTGCTTCTCAAGGTTTAGAACACAGCTATTGGGTAGGTCGAAGCAGCACAAAAGTAGAAAAAAAAACCAAACAGTTCTCATTTTAACCATACAATCATTGGCCACCAGCATTTCAAGAGGCCTCCCCTGGGTCCCTGTTCTCTCCTTTCTCTGAGGGGCATGACTTGCCAGAAATATCACTGTTCTTATTCCCATGTTTTTCGAGGCAAAGCAACGCCACTGCTTTTCACTGGGAGCCCAACAATGGCAAAGCTACCCTTTCCTGTGTCCATCCTGCCTCAACCCACTAAATGCAATCTGTTTCCTTGAACAGTTATGTTGGTGGTGCACAGAGAATAGATAGAAGAGTTCATCTCTTATACCTTCAGCATTATGCTTTCTGAGTGTCTTCTTAACTATGGGCGAGGGAAATGAATCTGGGATGGGGTGGGAATAGAAGGGAGAGAGTTTTCTGGAGTTTAAATACCACCAAGGAACTGGCAGTTAAGTGGGTTAGGGGTGACCAAATTTTAGAACTGCTGTCAATTGACAAGACAAAGATTTATAACTGCCCTTTTCAGTTCCCCAAACATTTATAAATGGATTAATTTCCAGATTGATCTGTTTACTGGAAAGAGGCACTGAGTTACAGGGAGTTAAGTCAAGAAGGACTGGAGGTGTAAGCACTGGTGGTGGATTCCAGTTTGGTCATGCTTTCTGATCCCTAACTATAGAGTTGGATAAGAAAGTGCATCGGTTAGATGTGAAAAAGCATGTGCTGCCTCTCCAAAGTCCAGAAGTGCTTAAAAACTGTGATGTATATAATTCAGAACAATAAATTACGTGCACAAAAGGAGTTTATCATAACATAAAATTAAAAAGTGACAATTTCATCACACAGTAACACTGCTGTTTTCCTTTTTTTTCTTTTTTTTTTTGGTTTTGTCCTTTTTTGTTTCATTTTTCATTTCCATTTTTGTTTTTTTATGGAGGGTTGGGGGAGGGTAGCGATTTGGTCCACTGAAGATTAATCACTCTCAATGATATATATATTAGAAAAAATATCAGCAGCAAGACTCTCTGGAATAGATTCTGTTTGATGTAGCTAGTCTGTCTTTTCTGTTTTGCCCTCTTTCACGGCAGCCTCTGAAGTTTTCCGCAGGGGGGCTTTCTCCGAGTTGGCATGTCCTTGGCCAGAATCCGCAGCTCCACCGTTTTTGTGAGTAGTGTGTTTTTCCAAGTAATTCAGCATTTCACTGAGGACTGTTTGGAAAGTGCTTAGAGCTGCACATATTGCTGGAGTCCCAAAGCCATGAGTGATCAAACTAGAAACGAGAAGTGGTAGGAAAAAAGAGATGAATGATTTGCAGTAGGATATGCAACAGTACATGTTGCAGAACATTCAATTAAACAGGTGTTTTATTGGGTTCCTAAATGGTGCTGAACATTGTGGAAGATACAACACAATTCAATATATTTCCCTTGACTATAAGAAATTTAGGACCAATGTAGAAAAAGAGTTGTCATTGATAGACTTGATAGGTACTAATTATTATCAAGTCTGAGTATTTAACACATGACTTGATTCTGCACCTCATTAGGAAGTAGCTAGAAAATGTAACTTTCTATGTATGGGAATTATCTTGCTTTCAAGAATGGCATATATGCTTGTAAGGGCATAGATCACCCATGAAGAAATCATAACTGGCTGAGCGTGCCTGATGCCTAGCTGTTCCTCTAACTTCATTCTTCTCCTCTTCCATAATAAAATACTTTTGTCTGGGTACATGGCCATCCAGCTGGAAACTACATTTCCAAGCTTCTCTTGCAGCTAGGTTTGGACACGGGACTAACCTACACACAACAGAACACCGAGGGAAGTGATCTGTGTAATTTCTACTTGCTTACAAGGAAACTGAGTGTCCTCTATTTCCTCTCAAAATAGCTATGCATTATGTAAATGAAGATAATCACATTAGTGGCAAGGACACAGCAAGACAGAAGGAACCTCTTCACCTCTGAACTCCTAAATGAGAGAGAAATAAAACTCTATTTTATGTAAGTCACTCTACATTTGGGTCTCAGAAGCTAAATAATTAACTAATAATCATAACTAATAAACAAATTTAAGGAATGTTATGGTAATGTCAGCACAGGTAGCCCTTCCAACTATGACAAATATCATCTCTGGTTGGAGAAATACATAACTGTAGATTCACTCTTCTTGTTAACAGAACCTACCCAGATTGTTCATTTGTGTAAATTTTTCCAAAGTGACAGTTTGCTCCCTGTAACTTATGTCTTATAATAATACAGAAAAACAAGCTTCTCACATATTATGTCCATGTTATAATATGTATACAACATTGTACATTAAAAAATAAAGCTGTTAACTGCTACAAGTCCTAGGTTGTAATAGCAATTATGACATTAGCAGTTTTAAAGTCATATAGTACCATCCTTCCTAATGTGTTAACTACCTATAGTTACTTTTCTTGGGGTATATAATCTTTAACAACAAAAATAATGAGATTTTAAAACAATGCAAATGAGGAGGTTCAAGGCAGCTTATTGATATACCTCAGTGAAAGTAATAGTAGGACCTATCATATGAGGTTATTGTTTATATTAATCCATGCAAAGGTCTCAGAATAATGCCAGATCTACACTAAGTGCTGGATAAATGATAGAGATTGTTGGCTGTGTTATATTCACGGTGAAGGTAAAATTTTCTGCATGTTCCTTATTATATTCCAGAGGTTGTTACCATCTTTCCTCTGGATATATTACAAAGCTTGCCCTATGCCACAGTCAAAATTGACACACATTAAAAAGAATAAAATGATGTCAGTCCATGACTATTTAGAAAACAAGAATGGACAATGCTTGAAAAATTATGTGCACCAAAATTTGTAGTATAAGATATCATCATAGCCCAAGTACTGTATTCACATCTTTGCTGCAATGTTTTGCATTGCCAAGCAGGAAAACTGATTTCAGCTCCATTTCTACAATGAGACAACTAGAGGGGAATCCATATGATCTGTGATCTATCAGGGAGCCTGGAAAACAATTGCAATTGTTGGAGTAGTAAAAGAATTAATCATGGTGTCACCCACCAAAAGAACTGAATGAAACCAACCGTGAATGTCTGGATGGTTAGCCCTAGGCACAAACTGCCTCTGCCTTTTTTCTTCTTTTACTGCTGTTTAGAACTCCTTGCACCATTAGATGAATTTTATTTTCCCTGTATTGGCATGCCCTTTTTGTTGTGACTCACCTCTTCATCTATAGCTTAGTATACAGTATTTAATTTCACTGGGGGAAATATTAAAATTAGTAGTCAATATTTGAGTTCTAAACATATGTCAGATCCTGTTCTAAGTTCTTTATCTGTATCACCTCATATAATCCTAGCCAAAACAATAAGGAATTTCTATTTTGCAGATGAAGAACTGAGGCTCAGAGAAGTGGAATAATTTGCCTGAGAAATTGGATATTCTGCTTTGTCTCTATGCTTATGTTCCTCTCGGACCTTCTTTACTTCTTTCCTTTGAGAAATCACATTTCTCTTGGCAGTTTTAGCTCAGCTTCTCTGACTTAACTTTGTTCTTAGGCAGCCTTGTAGGTCTGGAAGATAATGATTCTTATTCACTTTCCTGTCGAAGAGCAGGGTTTTTAAAAATCAAGCATAAAATGGGTAGTTCTATATAAAAGCTTTAAGCTTTACTTATCCATGTCAAGAAAAAGGTTGTCATCATAATAAAAGATTCCTCTTAAGCTGGTATCACTTCTTGACTGATGGGATTTCTAGCTTCCAAAATATATGTCTGATCATTAGCAGGTTGCATTGTCATCTTTGCCCTGGATTGAGAGCAGGTGCACCATGTCCTCACATTGGTTCTGGCCTCAGGCACTTTGCAATTTGGGGGAAGTTATTTAGATGACAAAGGTCTGACAAAAACATCTGCTTGCATGTTCTTTCCAATTCTAAGCTTCACTTTAAGAGTTCTAATGTTTATGGTGCTCTTCTTAAAACCAAGGACATGGGTGGGGCTTGGTGGCTCACGCCTGTAATCCTAGCACTGTGGGAGGCCAATGTGGGAGGATTGCTTAAAGTCAGGAGTTCAAGAGCAGTCTGAGCAAGAGCAAGACCCCATCTCTACTAAAAATAGAAAAAAATAGCTGGGCATGGTGGCGCATGCCTGTACTTTCTGCTTCTCCAGTGGCTGAGACAGGAGGATCACTTGAGCCCAGGAGTATGAGGTTGCAGTGAGCTATGATGCTGTCACTGGACTCTACCCTGGGGGATAGAGTGAGACTCTCTGTCAATAAATAAATAAATATAAAACCAAAGACATGGCCAGAGCTTATGGAAGTTGAAAACTCACTTAGTTCAACAGAGAAGTCTAAAATTGATTGTGGAATATTTAATTTAAGAAAAGTAACTACCTGAAATGCCATCTTTCAACATGAAAACCATTATGCAAATTTTGTTAATTACCTTAACTTAGCATTTTCCTGCACCTTAAAAAACGTGCATGGCACACTGCACAGGATGATAATAAATATAAGGCATAGCCTAGTGTCTATAGAAAAATTTTAAAAAAAACAGAAACCAAAGAATGGGCCCCACTTGTACTCGCCATCAAATTGGTATTGACTGATAAACACTATGGTGCTCAAATGGTGGGAGTGTTCACTAGGGATTTGGGGGGTGGGGGGTAAACCCATGTCTGAGTGATGTGGTGGGCACTGTGGAGGGGTGGGACATGCTTGAAAAGTAGTTGGGGAGTGGAATTAGGGGTCTCAATAGGGAAAAGGAATTCCTCAAAAACTGATTTATGTGATTAACTGTACACCTCGGTAAATTCACTGAAAATCATTTAATTGTACACTTAAAGTGGAGTAAAGGCATGATATGTAAAGTATACTTCAGTAAAGAAAAAAGAAAAATAAAAAAAAAATACCATAAATGAGCAGTTAATATGACCAATGCCTAATGACACTTAAGTGCTCTTCCTGGGACAGGTGAGGTTTCTGCTTTCCTTGTAAGTAGGGGAGAAGGTGGCGGGGTTCAGAGGTTGGGCTCTGGAGGCAGGTTTGCCTGGGTTGCAACTTTCTCACCACCCCTGCAAGTGCCATAACTCATGGAAATTGGATAACCTCTCTGACTCAGTTTCCTAACCTCTGAAATGGAATGAATTGTAGGACCTGCTTCACAGGGCTGTTGAGTAAAGGAGATGGCATTCACAGTGTCCCTTCAACAGTGCCTGGCATATGCCAAGTACTCCCTAAATAATTATGATGGGGAAGGTAAGGAATATTTAATAGCGTGTTAGGCATCTGTTCATGGGTGTTCATGTACATTGTCTCATTTAAGTCTCCCAGCAGTGCTATATGGTATTATTAGCCCTATTTTATAAAGGAGGAAACTGAGGCATGGTGAAGTTAAATACTTTGTCCAAAAATGCACACACAGGAAGAATATCTAGGGTTGGCAACACATGCTCTGTTATTCAGGCAATGCCAGCCCTCCTGGGATCTCTCGGAAGCTGGTGCCTTGGAGGGACCGACAGCCCCCCAAGCAGGGAGGGGAGATTCTGTCCGTCCTGTTGGTCCAGATGCCCCTTGTCCCCTGTTCGGTTTCCTTTTCCTTGCATGTGTGTGTGCACTCTGTTCTGACATCCTCCTCCAAGCTGTGCTGAGGCTCCAGCTCTGTCCTTTCTCATTTGCACTGAAGGATGAGACTGACACAGAAAAATTTCAAAGGAGCCCCAGCAAGGCAGGCCGTGCCGTCCATCATGCTTAGAGACTGACAGACTCCACGGGCTTCACCCGCCTGACAGCGACAATGCTCCCCAGGAGAGCCGCGCCGGGCAGGACCAGAAGCCTGTAATTGTTGAGATATCCTCCTTTAAAGCAGGTCCGCGAGCACCTGCCTGGCTTGCAAAGGAAACAGGCCCCTGGCTCCTATCCCAAGGCAGGACGTGGCTTTGGTCCTCATTTTCCGAGTGGTGGCTTAGTGGAAGTGACAGTATCCGCCAGACACAGCAGCTCTGACTGACAGTTTGAGTTGGCTGAGGGTCCCGATCTTGACTGGTTTGGATAAAACACCTTTGAAGGTTTTAGTGCAAAAACTTCCTGGTGAGAAAAGGGCTGAATGCAGGAGCCTTGGACTCCAGTCTGGGCTTGGTGTCTCCCTAGCTATGTGGTCTCAGATGAGTCACCTAAATGCTCTGGAATCTCAAGCACCCCCTGGAGGCTGGGGCCACCTCTGCCTGGCAGGTGGGCAAATACCTTCGTTGGCTGGGGGATTTTCATGCATGGTTGACATAGGCACCCTCCTCCAGGGTATGAATTGTGGGCTATAGAAAGTTGCTCGAGTCTGTCTCATTCATTTAGTGCTGATTGATTGATTGATTGAGTCTTGCTCTGTCACCCTGGGTAGAGTGCAGTGGCCTCATCATAGCTCACTGCAACCTCAGACTCCTGGGCTCAAGTGATTCTCTTGTGTCAGCCTCTCTAGTAACTGGGACTACAGGCATGCACCATGATGCCTGGCTAATTTTTCTATTTTTAGTAGAGACAGGGTCTCACTCTTGATCAGGCTGGTCTTAAACTCCAGAGCTCAAGCGATCCTCTGTCTTGTCCTTCCAGAGTGCTAGGGTTACAGGCGTGAGTTTCCGCACCCAGCCCCATTTGGTTTTTAAAACGCATAATGGGTTGTGGGCTGCTCTGCTGATGACCCTTGTGGTCGCCTATTGCTCTCGCGGTGAAGTCAGGAATGGCTTATGAGATTGTCTTAGTTTGGATTCATGCAGAAGTAGTCTAATGAGGTAATCGGTGTGGGACCGGGTCTTTTCTTTGGGAAGGAGTTCGGGAAACAACCACATGGAGGTGTGAAAGTGAAGCAGGGATGGGAAGGAATCAATAAAGGGTCACTGCTCAGGCAAGTGACTGCTGTGGGCAGCTGGAGCTTAATCCTCTGGGCAAGGCTGAGGATGGTGTGGGACACGCACTTCCGAGTTTTCTCCCCCGGGGTGAGGGAGCTGGGGCATTGATCCGCCAACACGCCTCAGTCACGGATTGAAAGCTTCTGAGGGTGGGGAGTGTGAATTCACTGGCCCTGTTGAGGGTGGGGGCGGAGTGAGACCCAGACCCAGAGACGGCCCCCAGGCAAAGCTGTTTGGGTGCTGGCATTTGGAAGTCAGGTGTCTTGCATTGAAAGGATATTAAGTGGAGAACCAACGGCATCTGCTATGTCACCCACAGCCCAGTGCAGCCTACTCTCTCTCTCTGTCACCCCACAACCCCCCCAACCCGCAGTCAATCTACACACAACCTACAACTCCCTCTCAACTCTCCACACAACCCAGCACACACACACACACACACACAGCCTCCGATACATACACACGGCCTGTAACACACATGAGACTCAAACCATGTATACAACTTGCAACCCTCCGCCACACACACTCACGCGCAGCATATACGTACAACCCCGCACAACCTACAGCTCCCCGCCACATAATCCAAAATACACACCCACACGAATGCAGTTTACAACACACAATCCACCACAGACATATTCACAAACATACAACCCATAGCACACACGACTCACAACACACATCAATGCAATCTGTAACCACACACACACAACCCCTCCCACGTAACCTAAAACACACACCCACACACATGCAGCCTACAACACACACACAACCAGCAACATACACATAACCCACAACCCCCATACACATTTGCAACCCACAACCCACAATCCGTACACAACTCCCCACAACCTGCAACCCAGCCACGTCACCGAGAATATAAACCCATATAGCCACAGGCATACAAGCTGCAATACTCATGACCCACAACACACCACCACAACCCACACACACTCCCACATAGCGCGTAACATACGTACTCACACACATATGCTCACACACAACCCACAGCCCCTCCCACATACCCTTAGACACACGTGACCGATGTCACACACAGAGCCCACAGCTCACACACTCACAGCACACACACCCTGCTGGACTTATTTTAGTTCATCTAACATGAAAAATTCCCTCTTAATTCTTGACCTTAAAATACCCTGTTATTTTCACTGGGCAAATCCTTCCTCACCCTCCGGGTCTCAGTTAAACTCCAGTCTCCTCAGAGGGGACATCTCGTCCAGAACGGATGGGACTGGTTCTCCTCCAGACACACGCCCCGCCCCGCACCGTGTGCTCCCTCGTTCCTGACAGTTATCCCATTAAATCCCAGGTTTAAGGTTCCCTGTGCTTGCCAGACTGCAAAGCCCAGAAGGGCAGCCCTCCTCACTGTCCTGTCTGCTGCTCATTCCTTAGCACGGTGCCTGGCATAAAATAGGTGCCCAACGAACATTTGTTGAATTTATTTGAAAATAACCTTTAACAATAATAGCAACGTATCTATATAGCAACAACCTCCCTATGTAACATTTCCTTATACGTCATTTATTCCTTAGAACAGTGCTGTTAGACAAACATTATTACCCTATTTTATGGATGCAGAAAGTGAGGCTCACAGGGTTTCTGAGTTATTCGAGGATGTACATTCAGTCTGTGTCCTGGCAGGACTGGATCCTGGATGCTCAGTTCCCTGCTCAGGCCCTTTTCCACGTCACTCCCTGAGGATCGACGTGGGCTCCCCTAAAGTGCTCACCTGGGAAAGCTCCACATTGACTCCGATAGCACTGCTGTTTCTCTTAATGTTTTCCTTTTTCAAAACGAAAACATCATTTTTAAGTAGAAAAGCAATGTATGCGTTTCTTCTCAAATGTTTTGGGAAAAGACCTTTAAGACAAGACTAAAAAAAAAAATGGTTTTTGGTTTTTAACAAAAGTAGAATATTTTGGCTTCTACTTCCTTATCTGTAAAATAGGGGTGTCAGAATAGGTCATGTTTCTTCTTTGTGGGTCTGTGACACTCCCACTGATGAGCTTCAGGAGATACGGGATTCTTCTGAAATTTATGAAAAAAAAATTGAGTGTATGAGGTCTGTCTGGAAAAGTATCCAGCCATGTAATATGAAAAATAGAGGCATTTATTGAAAAAGATACAAGAAACATTGTACAGAGTCAATGACGCCTCAGTCCCCTTCAAAGTAGGCACCTTGGGACCTCACACAGTTCTCCCAGCATCTCTTAACCTAACCTGTATACACGTTCAGCATTCTCAGGTGTTCTGCTTGTTGCCGGCCTTCCAGAACGTGGATCACTTTCAACATACTCTCAACAGTCTTTGAAGTGGTTGTGCCACACTTTTATTTGTGCTACCCTCATGGCATCGTCCCTGAAAGCCTTCTGAATCATGCTAATAGTTTTTGCTGAAGATTGTTCAAGCTTAAGGCAAAATTTGATGCAGATTTGTTGCTCTACTTGGTCAGTCATTTTGAATTTGACAGCCACACAGTACACATGCCCACTCAACAGTGCCTAGCACCCCGCTGACGAGTACAGTGAGGTCATCATGGTTCACACGTGTGCATTACAGGCCACTCTCCTTGGCTGCCAGATTACATCCATGTCGGGCAAACCGTTCTTGTTATATTAACAATGGCTGGATACTTTCCGGACAGACCTCGTATGCACATTTTTTTCTGGAAGGAAGATGTGGCTATCAGAGAAAATGTGGCTTCTCTGGTTGTCAGAGAAGGCTGTGCTTGATCTGATTCTTAAAGTAAGAGTCAGTGCTATTTTTTAGGCAAATAAGGTAGAGAAGGGCACTCTTGGAAGAGGGGTGTCGTGGGCTGAGTTGTGTCCCCCCACATTACCATGTTAATGTCTTAACCCCAAGCATCTAAGGATATGACTGTCTTTGGAGATAGTGTTCTTAAAGAGCTCATAATAGTTAACCGAGGTCATTGAGGTGGGCCCTAATCCAATAGCTTTTTCAGATTATTAGAGTTTTGTGACCTTGAAATGTTTCTTAATCATTGCACTAAGATATTCCATAATAGCTCTTTCAGAGGAGTTGTGTTAAAATCTTTATGAAATGTCAGCAGGTAACATAAACCTGAAGACCAACAATGATTTTTTAAGGGATGCAGTAAGAAAGTGGGACAGAAGTGGTATATCTTGTGTATTTTTTTAAAGCTAACATTCAATAGTCTTCTAAATTAACAGAGATTTTAGTTATTAAAACACAACTGTAATGGGCATTTTTCATCCACTGCTGGGTGGGGAATGTCAATTGGCCTAATCTTTTGAGAATTCAGCTTAACAAAATGCATGAACTCTCAAATGTTTATATCTTTGATCTAATAATTCCACTGTCAGTCCTGTAACATGTTGGAAAATAAAGGCTTATGAAACTCTATAGCATGGAAGAAAGTATTATACAAATCTTAAGATCATCTTGGTAGACCCCTAAAAATATTTGATACAATCTGACATCTATCATTAATAATAGGAAGATTGGAATCTGAAAATGCATATTTTTAAAACATAGCAAAAAAAAATCTAAACCAAACCAACAGCCAACCAATATTATGCCTGTTGATACAGGGAGACACTCAAGGTATTTTTATTGACTATGGGAACAAACTACTGTCTCTGTTATTATTTATAAGCACTCTGGGGTTGCTCACCAATGCAATTATAGAAGAAAATGGGCTAGGGATAAATAGTGGAATGAACATGGAAAAATAATCATTACTTAAAGTGATAAGAATATCTATATAGAAAATCTAATAGAATCAACTAAAAGCTACTAGAAGTAATCAGAGAATTCAGTAGTTTGGCTGCATTTTACTTTATTTTTTTTTAGCCAACAATAAGTAGGTAGAAGATACAATCATTTAAAAAGATACTGAGAGTAGTCACCAACAATATAAACCACCTAACAATAGATAGTTGATATGCAGGACATATTGGAATATATTTATTAAGTATACTGAATGTTTTAAAATCCCACTAGGTGTGTTTTAGAATGAGATACTCAGGAGTCCTGAGTCACTTCCCACTAGATTAATCTATGCATTTAACGTAAATTTTTATGTGACAAAAATGATTCTAAATTGTATCTGTATGAATAAATATGTGAGGACACAGAGTTCCATGGATGAATTTTGTGCCTACATTTTAATCCATTTTAAATTTTCCATAATAAGCATTTTTTATACAGTGGTACCCAAATTGCCTTTACTTTTAAAAAATCATGGAAAACAGACTGGAAGGGAAATGGACATTATGGTGGCTGTGCTGAGTTCCCGCTGGCTTTGCGCTTTTAGCAGAGTGGGAGTCCCTGTGTGGCTGGTATCCCTTCTTATGTTGTTACTAGAGAATTTCTAGAAATGATCCATCACTTCCTTACAGGCTGATATGGGCTGTGATGCACCTGAAATGGGCGTCATTTACCCAGAGGGAGTCCTCTTAGACCTAGACACCTGTCACTCCCTCTTCCCCCCCCCCCACAAATTTACCCAAAAGTTGCATAGGGGAAAATATAGCCCATATCCAGGTCTGGCCACTGGCAACTAGACCTTCCCTCTGGGGACTTTGAGGCAGGGGGCAGGAGATGGTGGTGGGCTCTGTCTTGGTCCTCGCATCTCTTCCCAGGGATGCTATGGGGTCTTCTGGTTTAAAGATGGATTTAGGGATGCAATGACCCAAGGTTCAGGGTCATTAAGTGACATGAGCTTTCAGAACAAGGGGAGCCTCCCTTAACATTCTCCTTAATAACTGCCTCTGCAACTCAGGTTTGAAAAAGTCCAGAATTTCAGGTTAAAATGTTCTAAGGCAGCGGTCCCCAACTTTTTGGGCACCAGGGACTAGTTTCATGGAAGACAGTTTTTCCATGGACCAGGGTGGGGGGAGATGGTTTTGGGATGATTCAAGTGTATTACATTTATTGTGCACTTTATTTCTATTATTATTACATTGTAATATCTAATGAAATAATTATACAACTTACCATAATGCAGAATCTAATGTGGAGCTCAGGCAGTGACACAAGCAATGGGGAATGGTGGTAAATACAGATAAAGCTTCACTTGCTTACCTGCCGCTCATCTCTTACTGTGCAGCCCAGTTCCTAACAGGCCATGGACTGGTACCGGTCTGTGGCCTGGAGGTTGGGGATCGCAGCTGTAAGGAGTCTTAGATCCCTCTTCCTTCCCAGGTGAGCGTGTTTCCCCCATAGCATTCACTGAACACCTACCGTGGGTTAAGCATGGTGGTATACAATTTATTCGTACTGTATATTGACTTATTCACTCTTCCTTTCTCTCTCTAGAATGTAAGCTCTGTATAGGCAGGAACCTTGCCTGTCTTGCTCACTGCTCAATCTTCCTTCAGTGGCTTTAATAGTGCCTGCCATGAGGTAGGCCCCTAGAGGATATTTATTGGATAAAATGGAGATAAGAACAATAGTTACTACCACCCAGAAGCTCACAGTTTAGTGGGAAAAAGGGAAAATATAAATCATTAACGCACAAGATGATAGTTCTCTAGTGAAGGTGCACATGAGTTGCAAAGAAACTGGAGCTGTCAGAGAAAGCTGTGCTTAATCTGATTCTTAAAGTAAGAGCAAGTGAGTACTTATTAGGTGAATAAGGTAGGGTAGGGACTCCTGGAAGATGGGTGCTATGTGTCTCTCTCAACCAAATTCCTATGTTGAACTCTAACCCCCGGTATCAAAGAGTGTGACTGTCTTTGGAGATAGAGGTCCTTAAAGAGCTAATAAGAATTAAATGAGGTCATTGGGCTGGCCCCTAATCTGAGTGGTGTCCTTACAAGAAGAGGAGATAGGGCACACGTACACACCCAGAGGGAAGACCACATGAAGACACAGGGAGAAGACAGCCATCTGCAAGCCAAAGAGAGAGGCCTCAGAAGAAATAACCCTGCTGTCACCTTGATCTTGGACTTCTGGCCTCCAGAACTGTGAGAAAATAAATTTCTGTTGGTTAAGGCACCCAGTCTGTGGTACTTGTTCTGGTACGAGAGGAGAGCATGCTCAAAAGTGTGAAAGTGGGTGGGAGTACGGCTTCTTTGGGGACTCTAGTCTTCTGGTATAACTATAGGAAAATAGTTCTAGGAAGAGGGCCGGTTGGTAGACAAAGAAGGAAGCACAGTGGTTTTCAAACTCATGTGCCTACATGAGTGAAGCAGGGAAGGTGGAGGCCAATAGGGAGGAGTGGAGTCTGTGGTGAACTGGTGCACATAAGCTCCATCTAAAGGGGGCAGATGTACATTGATTCTGGCTGCCCATTGCCATGTGGGAATGGGGCCAAGTGTTGCCAGAGTTCTCTATTTTTTAAGGCAAGTCACATCTTTTGCCCACTTTTTAATGGGGTTGTTTGATTTTTTTTTGCTGATTCACTTGAGTTCTGGTTATTGGCCCTTTACCAGAGGTATTGCATGCAGATATTTTCTCCCATTCTGTAGGTTGTCTATTTGCTCTGTTGATTGTTTCCTTGGCTGTGCAGAAGCTTTTTAATTTAATCAAGTCCCATTTATTTATTTTTGTTGTTGCTCTGATTGCCCTTGGGGACTTCTTCGTAAATTCTTTGCCTAGGCCGATATCTAGAAGAGTTTTCCAATATTTTCTTCTAGAATTCTTATGGTTTCATGTCTTAGATTTATGTCTGATCCATCTTGAATTAATTTTTGTGAGAGGTAAAAGATACGGATCCTGTTTCAGACTTCTATATATGGCTATTCAATTTTCCCAGCACCATTTATCAAATAAGGATTCTTTTCCCCAGTGTATGTTTTTGTTTGCTTTGTCAAAGATCAGATGGCAATATGAGGATGGTTTCATATCTAGGTTCTCAGTTCTGTTCCATTGGTCTAGGTCTGTGTTTTTGTGCCAGTACCATGCTGATTTTGTTACTATAGCCTTGTAATATAGTTTTAAGTCTGGTAAATTGATGCCTACCAATTTGCTCTTTTTCCTTAAGGTTGCTCTGGCTATTAGGGGTCTTTTCTGGTTTATACAAAGTATTGAATTATTTTTTCTAGATATGCAAAAAATGACATTGGTATTTTAATGGAGATTGCATTGAATCTGTAGATCACTTTGGGTAGTATATACATTTTAATAATGTTGATTCTCTGATCCATGAGCATATGTTTATCCATTTGCTTACGTCCTCTGTGATTTCCTTCCTCAGTGTTTTGTAGTTCTCCCTGTAGAGATCTTTTACCTCTTTGGTTAATGTCACAAATGTGAATTTTTATTTATAACCTTATAATTTTTAAAACTTGGTAGCTTATTTTACCCCCCTGTGGACCAGAAAAGAATTATATGCACTGGATGAAGCCTGTGAGCTGGCAATCTGTAATCCTGAGCTAGCTAAGGACTGATTCGTAAAGGATGTTGCATGTGTGGAAAGGAATTTCAAATTTCCCTAAATGTCAGGGGGAACAGTTGGTGAATTTTGAAGGAGAGAAGCGATGTGAGCTGATGTTGGTGGTAGTTTAAGGTGGCAAGTATTTTCTTAAAGGGCCAGGAAATAAATGTTTTCGACTTTGTGGGCTACATGTTCTCTTTGGCAGCTGCTCAGTTCTGTTGTTGTGGCACAGAACAGCCACGGATGATCTACAAACAAATGGGCATGGTTGCGTTCCAGTAAACTTTATTTACAAAACTCGGTGATGGGCTGGATTTGGCCCATTTGCTGATTCCTGGTTTTGAGGGCTGGGGACTCGAACTAGGGGGATGGATGGGTTTGCAGAATAGTCCAGGTAAGAGATGAACTGAGGCCGTGGTAATAGAGAAGGTGGGACAGATTCAAGAGCTGCTTAACACATACTGTTGTCAGGACTTGCTGCTCGATGGGTTGGTGAGGGAGAAGAGCCCTGGAGAATGCCCAGGTTTCTGGCTTGACTGATGGGGTCAGTTTGAGCACCATTATCTCTCATGACCTCCTAAGCCAGCCCATCCCACATTGGGGTCACTGCGTTGAATTCCTTCTCCCCATAAACTCTCACCTATGGAAAGAAACTTCTTAGGTCAAAGGTGTCTGTAGAATTGTCTTGCCTTGCCATTATGGCTGAAATTGAAAACTATATTCTGTTCAGAGCAGAGGCAATGAGAAAGTTTAATATCTCTTGCCTTCAGCTAATTACAGAGTTTTTGGACCCTGGTCTTGGGATAGGAAAATGGGTCTCCAAGCAATTAGAGCAATAAGGTGCTGCAGAGATCAGAGTGTGCTAGGACTTGGGATGCCAATTACCAAATCTCTGTAGGTCCCCACTTCCCAGAGCAGTGTGGAAAAAATTTGCTAAATTGTACTCTGAACAGAGGAGACACGGCCAGGCCTGAAGTGTATCCACCAGATGCTAGTGTGTGCCTACAACATCAGAAGCCTGCTTCAATGTGCTCCAGGTGGCCACCGGAGCCATGGCAGGGCACCAAGGGATGCTGGACTCTCTCTCCCTTTTCTCCGCCAGAGCCCACAGGTGCCTCTCAGACGCAGGAGTGTGCAGGAGGGTGAGTACCGGGCCCTGTTGTGGAGCTAATGAATTCTGCTCACAGGTTTGCAGTGTCTGCCAGAGCCGCTGCTGAGAGGTGTGTGCAAAGTGGTCCCTGGGCACTTAACAGGAAGAGGAGGAGAGGATCCATGGTCCAGCATGCAGGGGGCTGGGCTGCCTCTGACTTTGAGAGAGAGGCCTTGGAGGATGGGAAGGAACCTATGTAGAGGTCAGACTGGTTTATTTTGAGACACACCAGGCCTGGTCCCTGTAGCCAGAGGTGAGTGAGACCTTAAAGATTCAGGAGGCTAAGAAAGATCCAGAGGGTGGAAGAAAGGCACTGAATGAAAGAGATATTAAACTTTCTCATTGCCTCTGCTCTGAGCAGAATGGAGTTTTTGATTTCAGCTATAGTGGCAAGGCAAGACAAGACAATTCTGCAGATACCTTTGACCTAAGAAGGTCCATTAGCACATTTTATCATTGACGTCTCCTAACAACCCTAAGGCCAGCTGTGATGGTGTGATGGTGTGATGGTGAACTTAACAAATTGACACAGATCAATTTATGTGATTGATTTATCACATCACTGGGCTATGGGGTACCCAGATAGCTAGTGAAACATTATTTCTGGGTATGTCTGTGAGGGTGTTTACAGCAGAGATTAGCATTTGAATTGGTAGACCCAGGAAGGAAGATCTGCCCTCACCAATGTGGGCTGGTATCACCTAATGCTGTAAAGGCCCAAGTAGAACAAAAGGGCAGAGGAAGGGTGAATTCACTCTTTTTTTCACCTTAAGCTGGGATATAGATGTTTTCCTGCCCTAGGACATCAATGCTTCTGGTTCTCGGGCCTTTGGGCTTGGACCGAATTATACCACCAGCATTTCTGGGCCTCCAGTTTGCAGACAGCAGATCATTGAGGACTTCTTGGCCTCTACAATTGTGTGAGAGCCAATTCTATAATAAATCTCTCTCTTTCTCCCCCCCCCTCTCTCCATGTACATATCTTATTGATTCTGTTTCTCTGCAGACCCCTAATACACCAGGTATTACTAAGAATGCAATGTAATTAATTTTGAGCATTAGTCATGCTCTTAGCTTCATCTTATGTTTTCCTACCTTTTCTCTTCTACCTTATTTCCTCACTTAAAAAAATTATATGTGTAGTTGGGGGTGGGTTGGATACATCTAAACTGAGGTTTGGGTATGTGGGTCCATAACCCACAGTTGTCTTTGTGCATGAGTTGGTTTTTATAGTGGGAAGCATTCTTCAAGGAGGACGTTTTGGGTATTGTGGCTGACACGAGAGACTGAGGATCCTTGTAGAACCCTATGATGTCTGCTCTTCTGCCCACTTCAAGGGTGAGGTCTGGGCTCTAGGGAGGACGTAGGTTCTTTAAATTAGCTGAAGGGGGCATGTGAGATTTGAGTACAAGTAGGGCTGCCAGGAGCCAACGTGACAAAGTACAGCACCCTCCCCTGGTGAACAGTGGGGTGGTTCCAACTCAGGGAACCCAGAAGGGGAAATCGTGTCATTCAAGTCCTCAAGGGTTGTACCTAGGTAGAGCAGTTATATAAGAGATAGTCGACACTTCCTTCCCTTCTTAGACAACCTAAGCACCAACACTACAACCCCTTCATAGACAACCTAATCCACCAACGAAATGCTGTGGATTGTGCTCTAGTTGGACAGCCAGGGCCTTAGATGCTGTAAGAGACATATTATACGTGGGTTTCTAGGAGTTAGCCACTAGGTGTCCAGAGAGACAGGAGACACCAGTCGCAACCAGAGGATTGGGACAGCTCTAGTGGCCAACTGTGGGGCTGTTGGTCTGGGCCATGTAGAATAGAGTCTAGATAGGTGGATGGGGCTCATTCCAGGTGAGGAGTGGGAGGTACAAGATAAGCAGAGACATAGTGGGCGGGGAGTGAGGAAACTGGCTCAGTGGAGGCCCACATTTCCTGTTAAGGAGGGCAGGTGGCTCCTCATTCCTCTGCGCATGCTCTGTCCCACATGACTTTGTAGCTCCTTGCGCCAAAGGACTGGAGTGTATTTATTTCCCTGCCCCTTAACTTTGGGTTTGGCCGTGTGGACCACTTTGGCCAACAGAATAAGGTTAGAGTTACAGTGTTCCAGTTCCAAGCGTGAGCCTGAAGAGGCCTCACGTGTTTCTGTCTGCTCCCTTGTGTCTCTGCCATTGTCCGAGGAGCATCACCTGGGATAGTCTTCCAGAGCCAGAGGAGGACGAGACACACATCAGCCAGCCACTCCAGCCAAGCCTACACTAACTCAGCCAGGCCAGCGGAGCCTGCATCAGCCCCACGGCAGATGCGCAAGTTACATTAATTCTTACCGTTGTGCGCCACTGGGATTTTTGTGGTTTTTACACAGCAGGAAGTAGTATTGTAGCCATACTGAGAGAGGAGTGAAGGAATTTACTGGCATCCCCAAATTCTGAAAGGATGCATTTGCTTCTGAAGTCTGTGCACAAGTTTGGTGCTATGTTTATTACCCTCCTTTTCCTTCTAGTAAAATCTCCTCTAGGGAGAGTGATTTCCTCAAGGTAACACGAGTTAGCAGCAGGATCAAGATGAAGATAGAACACCCCTTACCTCCAGGGCCAGAGCCCATTGCACCCCATGACTATTCTGTTCTGGTGTTCACGCAGAGCGCGATGTGGAGCCCAGGAAAACTTTTCCTCTCAGGTTGGTGAGGTCTTCGGGTTTCCGCAGACACCAACGCTCAGCTATTAACCAGATTGATATGGCCATTTGCTGTAACATTTAGCAACCTCTCCATCAAATAAATGGCCGGAGAGACTCCTGACACTTCCAGTATAAAAGAAAGAGAAGCCGTATTCTGCAGCTTTACAAGGTTGTCCGAACAAGACCTATTACGGGGATTGGAGTGAATTGAGGCTCTGTGCTGAATCAGTGATGGTTCTGTGCCTCGCAGCCCTTCAGAGTTTCCTCTGGGTGGTTTAGAAGGATTTGAAAGGCAGAGACAGCTAAATACAGAGCCATCTGCCTGTGTGACTCACCCACGCTGGCCCTTGGTTTCTTCATCTGTCAGACGGGCAGCTTTACTCCTCTGCGACTCTGTCACCCAGGGGACTTCCATTGCAAGTGATGGAGGGAAAAGGTGGCAAGAGGACTTGGAGAGAAAACAACAGGTTTATTATTAAGGTCAGGGGTTCCCTCATTTCCCTTCTCCACCTTGCACCCCATTATCCTGCCCTCTGTGCTAGTTTTCTGTCATTCTGGTCAGTTTCCATCATGGACCACATCAGTTGGTCTTCCTTTCGCCTCTGAAGCATCTGCTCAAACTGGCCCTCCCTCCCTTCTCCATCGCTGTCTGCAAAGCCTGCCATGAGACAAGGGGCTAGTTGTATACCCTTTCTGTGCCTCAGTTTCCTCATCTGTGACATGGGGGTAATCATCCTATTTCTTTGTGAGAATTATATGAGTACCACATACTTGTTTGGTGCGTAGGGAAGTGTTTGGTATGTAATGAATACTGAATAAACATGAGCTATTATTAACATATTTATTTAATTCTTACTGTGACCTTCTGGAAAAGAGGGTTATTATTCCTATTCCACCCAGGGGTTGGCCCGCTGGAGAGAGTGGGATATGAAGTCAACACCTTGG
The DNA here is from genome assembly GCA_963574885.1 of Lepilemur ruficaudatus. NCBI lineage: Eukaryota > Metazoa > Chordata > Mammalia > Primates > Lepilemuridae > Lepilemur > Lepilemur ruficaudatus. The sequence continues at coordinate 12,913 of CAUYRT010051650.1, read as the reverse complement.
AGTGGTGAGCAAAGTCAATGAGTGTGTTCCAAACACAAAACCTTCTTTGTGGAAGAGAAGTCTGGGCTTGGAGATAAAGGCATTTCCAGGGAATTACAGTTGGGAGAAGAGAATCCAGGAAGAGGGAAGAGCGGAGTCAAAAGTCCCAGAGCAGGAAAGATCAGGGCTACCAAGGATCTGGAAGACTTGGCACAGCGGGGAAAGCCGGGTGTTGGGAGAAAGTGTAGGGAGAGGAAGCTGAACAGGAAGGAGCCACAGCTATAAAACTGTGGGCTGGCGACAGAGCCATTCATGAAGAACCTTTTAAATACTTCACTAGGTTTAAATCTGAGAGTGGAGAGGGACTATTTTGTGAAAGATTTAACCATGTTGTACCAAATGTCATCAGGCTCATTATCATTCCTTAAGTCATCATTCTGGAGTAAATTGCTGGTACGGCCGCATCCCTCCTTATGGTAGGGTTCTCCTTTGGAGTTAAATATGCCTAGTAACAATTTGAGTTTTTATTTGACATTGGGAGTGATTTCGTACGAAATGTGCACAACCACCATGTGACAAAGAGACGCAAACATGAGAGAGGTTGGGAGAGCACGTGTGTGTGTATGTGTGTGATGCTGATGGTGGAGGTGCGGCTCATGTTAGCAGGGTGAAGGGCTGCTTTAGAAAATCTGACTCTGTAGAAATAAAAAAGGTGGAACTAATTCCCTGTCTCAGTCCCACAGCCTTACGAGCCTCTTGAGTCTCAAGTGGTAAAGAGAGAAAATATGGAGGGGCTGAAGGACTCTGTCACATCCTCCTATGCAAAGTGTCCACACTACAGCAGCAGCGACACTACCTGGGTGCTTGTTAGAAATGCAGAATCTCGGCTCCCTCCCAGACCTGCCAAATCAGAATCTGCACTTCATAAGGTCCTCAGATGATTTGGGTAACCAGTAAACTTTAAGAAGCTCTGTCTCGCATGTCCATGAAGAGGGAGGTGGAAATAGTCTGTTTGAGTCAGATGATATAAGCAGTGAGGGCTTGCCCAGGTCATCAGTGTCGTGTGGATATTGGAGTTGAATAGACCTGGACTTCAATCCTGGCTCTCCTATTTGCCTTGTGAGAGTCCCTTGGCCCTTTAGAGCCTCAGTTTCCCCCATTTAGTCGATGGGGAAAATAGGACCAGCATGCAGATTTGCCATGAGGATTAAATAAGAAAATGTAAGTAAAGCTTCTGGCACAAACTTGAAATTCAGTAAATGGTAGTTTTTTTACTCTTGCCCAAGACACTGACAATTGTCCTTTCTGAATAGGCGAGCAATTAGGAACCACCTTGATGACAAAGAGGTACCTAAAATTTATTGAGCACTTACTATGTGCCAGGCACTCTACTATCAGGGTGGTCGCTAAAGGATTTTAGTCTGGAGCCAGACTGCCTGGTGCAAAGCCTGCTATAAGGCGGCGGGCCAGTTATATACCCTTTCTGTGCCTCAGTTTTCTCATCTGTGACATGGGGATCATAATCCTGCCTATTTCTTTGTGAGAGTTATGTGAGTAATGTATACATTACATGCTCAGTGCTTAATGAGGTACTTGGTACATAATGAATACTGAAAAGACATTAGCTGTTATTAACATACTTATTTAATCTTCACTGTGACCCTCTGAGGGAGAGGGTTATTATTCCCATCTATAGTTGAAAACCTGAGAGGCTTAAGAACTTTCCAAGGGCCATATGGCTGGTAGATGGTAGAGCCAGGATTTGAACCCATGTCTCTTAGCCTCGGAGACTATGAACCTCATCAACTCATAAATCTGTTCTCCTAATATTCAGAGGCCAGGAGAGAAACCCTGCAGCCAGACCAGCTGCCCCAGAAGTTGCTCTCAGCTTCCTTCCTTCTGGTAGCAAGGGTAAAACCAAATGGAATTGGAGGAAATCAAAGGGCCAGCCCCAGGACCTGGAAAGGAAGACTCTCAAAGCACTTGTGCTGACATTTAATGCATCCCTTTGAAATGCTCTGCTCATCACCTGTCAAGGGCAATTTGGAAACATGTGCTCTAGGAGGTGAGTGTTGGCTGCTTCCTGACACTGTCTCTTCTATTATATATGTAGTGACAGTCACGCAGATCAACCTGGGCATGACTTATTTATGGCGCAGCCCAGCCCCAGCTGAACAAGTCCTCGGTGCTTGCAATAGATTTCACTAGAAGAAAGAGAATGTGCAATTTAGGGAGGTAATTATTTTTTGTGAGTTCATTAAAAAAAAGTGAATTTTCCAATTACCAGTGAAATGAAAGAAACACTCTAAATTAAAATTTCATAGTGAAATATGTAAAGGGAACTTGTACTAGATTGATAACTGAGAGTCTTGGGTTCAGTGAAGCTCAGTGTATCCCTTGGGTTCCAAGTTTGTCTCCGTATCTCACCAGCTGAATGACCTTGGACAAGTTGCTTCACCTTCCTAAGCATCAGTCTCCTTATCAGTTAGATCAGATCGTCCTGGGAAGATTAAATGAGATGTTGCACTTAGAGAGCTTAGTGCAAAACCTGATACATAGGAGGTGCCTAGTGCATGTTAGCTTATTAATAATAGTCACAGCACTGGCTTCTTAACCTGGGGCAAGTCAATTCCTTTTTCAGTGCCATACCTTTTAAAACTGAGACGGTGGGATAAGATTATTTTTGGGATTTCTTCTAAATCCTCCATATTGCATATTTTTCTTAAGTATCTTTGTTTTGCATGCCCTTACGGACAGGAGAAAGAATCTATCTAAATTGAGTCTTATCCTTCTGAATCCATCTCTACATTTCTCTGTCTCTGTCTCTCTCTTTCTCTCTCTCTGTCTCTGTAATCAGAGATTCATGCCATTAGGATTCAAGGAATGATAGGAAAAAGTATCGAAACATTCTCCTTCCTTGAGACTAAGCAGAGTATCAACTTTTCGTTTGGGAGGATACTGAATTTTGGGCAATATATTCTCTTTTCAACTTACTACAACCTTTATAAACACACTAGAGCTCTTGGCTGTGGATTAATTGCTGGATCTTGGCTGGCTGTGTGGCTTTCTCTCCCTGTCTTTCTGTTTGATGACAGTTTGAAAGGCGTGGGCCAAGTCTAATGGAATCCACCTTATTATCAAAGCGCATCACAAAATGTCTAAAATCTAGTCTTTTTTGCCCTTCGACCAACATCTTCAAATAAAATAGTGATTAACAACGCTTTTAAAGTAGGCATGCTGTCTAAAATATCTTAATGGATTTCAATGAAATTTCTTCCATAAGAACTAATGGAGAGATGTAATTTCCATGAGTAATAGTTATCATGGATATTATTATGCTCCCTAGGAGGGAGTAAGGGAGGGAAGGAGAGAGGAAAGAGAATGAGAGAATCACTCAAAGCAGAGAGTGTGTTGTTATAAATGACAGTAATTATTCCCTGCATTTGAGTATTGTTTTATGACATTCAGAGCACTCAAACAACCCTTTATTTTATCTTCACAGCTACTTTGTGAGGATGAAATGATTTTCCCACTACACAGATCGGGAAGCTGAGATTCTGAGAAGCTTACCTAGCCCACATAGTCACACTTCTCATAAATTGAAGTCAGGGTTTCCACCCAGTTTTCTAGACTTGAAGTTCAGTGTTCTTTAAACTAAAACACAACCTTCCTGTCATACGCCCACTTACAGTGGTTTCTATCCTGTTTCCTCCATCTCTTCCTCCCACCTCCCCCTGTGCTCTGGAATATTTGAGAAGTGGGTTATTTGATGAACAGAATAGCCAAGTTAACTGAGGACTGCCCCCGAGCACATGCACTTACAGATAATTTTCAGAAAGCTGGAACACATTTTATTCTGAAACTCCACAGGGACAAAAAATCTTCTTTTGATTCAGAGAGCCCTTCGAGATCTCGTAAGTTCTGAGCATCTTGCAGTTAAGAGAATCAACTGTTCTTTTAAAATTCTGCGACGTCTTTCTGGTTACTTTGAGTTCCCTGGTTGCTCTTATTCTGAATAAACAGATGTTTGCCGAGCTTGTGCTGCACTCAAAGTAAATACTCCAGTACTGCAGAAGAAGCCACTTCGCTTTCTTCATTTCCCTTGTGCCTTTCCAGTCCCTTGCTGTGTTGGCATATGTATTAGTCTAGAGCAGTGTGACTTATTAATTAATTGATTAACAAATTCAGTCAATTATACTAAGCATGAGAACTTAGGGCTATATGCTCTGAAAGAATTTCCTGTGGTCTGCCTGCTTTTTGGTGGGAGATCAGAGATGTTAAGAGCAGCTCCCTCCGTTTTAGGGAAGCCAGCACCCTTGGCTTGTTTCAAGGCAGCATCTTTGGAATGTGATCCAGAATTCTCCAGGCCATGAATTCCGGCCTCCTGCTTACCCACCTCCTCTAGGAGAGGTAGGAAGGAGGAGGAAGGAAAGAAAAGGAAGAGGGGGGAAGGAGAGGAGGATGAGGAGCGAGCAGGTATGTGCACATCAGGGATATATACATCTCCTTTTCAGGTCTCTCCAAAGGTCTTTCTCTTTCCACCTGGGTTTCCTGCTTTGCATTCACAACAGGTCTGTTTACAGGACTTTCTGTGCAGAGAAGTTAGTTTTTATGCAGCATTTATATCCTTGCAGGGCAAAGGTAGTCCTAGGTGGATATATGTTGTGTAAATAAGTTTGCTCATCACTTTAACTGCAAGGAAAAGAGTCTATTTCTGAACAAAATTGCCTCTATTTTCCACTCCCCCCCCATTTTTGAAAGCTCTTGTTTGTTTGTTTGCCTGTTTATTTGATTAGTATGTCAATCCGTTGGTCTGGGATAAAGCAAGTAGAGGGTGTAAGAGATTGATTTCTGTTTCTTAGAAGGAAATAAGTGTTAATTCTAAATAGCATTCTGGGCAGCACAGAGGAGACATTTGTGCGTGCAATCCAAGGGGGAGGGTGCCTACATCACATCTTTGTTACTCAGGTGCCAGCATTACGTGGTCCAAGAAACAAAGGAACTATGAGGCTTAATTAAGCCCAAACGAGGAAGAAGAGAGAATGCTAAGGTAGATTTCCCAGAGGTCCCTGACTCGGAATTCTAGTGATAAAAGTTGAACTGCCTCTGCTCTCTCTGGACATCACCTTCATTTCCCATCACTGCAACCTTATGAGGAACTAGAACATAGTTACTTATATTGGAGCAGCATCTCTGGAGCAGAGGATGCCTTGGGATGGTTCGTGGGTAAACTTAAAAAATGTTTGGAGTTTTATATTTATTTTAACGACTATTAGGAGACAAAATATGGCTAGTACACCAACCCCATGTTCCCAGCAGTTTGTTTGTTTGTTTGTTTCTTTCCTTCCTTCCTTCTTTCCTTCCTTCCTTCCTTCCTTCCTTCCTTCCTTCCTTCCTTCCTTCCTTCCTTCCTTCTTTCTTTTTTTCTTTCTTTTCTTTCTTTTTGAAACAGAGTCTTGCTCTGTTGTCTTGGCTAGAGTGCAGTGGTGTCATCACAGCTCACTACAACCTCAAACTTGTGGGCTCAAGTGATCCTCTTGCCTCAGCCTCCTGAGTAGCTGGAACTACAGGTACGCCCCACTATACCCAGCTAATTTTTCTATTTTTTTGTATAAATGGGGTCTCGCTCTTGCTTGGGCTGGTCTCCTGGCCTCAAGTGATCCTCTCACCTTGGCCTCCCAAAGTGCTAGAATTATAGGCGTGAGCCACCACACCGGGCCTAGCAGTTTCCTTAAAAAATAAATCAAATAAAAATGTAGAGTCTATGTGGAGAGAAATATTAAGCAAATAATAGAGCAGGTGATGCACCAATACAACAGAAAATTGTTGCATGATTGTAAGCATGGGAAATGCTTGCATGATTGGAAGTGAGGGAAATATTTTCTAAAAAAATCCCAAATGATACTTTCTCTTAAGTTTTAGCCATACCCAGATTAGGAGCCTGGAGTTTTGTTGTGCTTAGTTAGTTAGAAGCAATGCTTTATAGCCTGAAAGGAAAAGCATGCTCTTAATGATGACATTTATAAGTGTGTTGGGTAAGCATAATGGGTAGTGGATGTTTGCAAGTCTTTGGTTGCTCAGCACCTAAATCCATTTGCTGTGTTTAAGGAATTGTCCAGAGCTTGCCTTGGAGACATGGTTGGCTGCTGCTTCTGCTACAGAAGCTATAAGGCCAGAATTTGCTTGCCATGATCTCTGGAGGATAACGTAGGGGCTCCAGACAGAAATTCAACCAATAACATGTTCCTTCCTAGGCCCTTGCACCTGGAGCTACCGACACAAAGAAGTGGGCTGCAGAGGAGACAGAGACGTTCTTCCTGGACTCTTCTTGGGGTGAGATTTTAGGCTATTTTGGTCACCTAGTTTCCCTTGATTCTTTCCCATTTTCAAAGTCTAATTTTCTGTTTTCTCTTTGGCTCCATGAGCTGTTGGGTAATCTAATAATCCCTTCACTGTTTAAGTTAAATAGAGTCCATTCCTGTTATTTATAACTTGGGACCTAGTACCAGAAGACCGTCTAGTGGTTACAGCACAGACTTTGAAATCAGACTACTTGGATTCAAGTCCAGGATCTGCCACTTACGAGCCGTGGGCCTCTAAACAGACTCCTCTTTAAACTTCCACTTACCCATCTGTAAAAGGGAATTATTAATGTAACAGGGTCTTCATTGTAGAGTTTCAGGGTGATTAAATGAGCCAACCCTCTAAAATGGGCTCTGTCACAGAGCAAGAATTTAATAAACGCTAGCTATTACCGTGATGAGAATTTGAAATTGTAGAGGGGCAAGAAAGATTTATTTCACAACCTTTGTGCCCACTCCCAAGTTTCTGTTGGGGACCTTGGAATAGCCACTGTTCAGTGATATGAAAGCTGTCAGAGCTATTTCCCAAGAAATGCTTTCTTCACCCATGGGACTAACTTGTTTGGATCCAAACCATTGACCTCAGCGTAATCTGAATGCTGAGAATTTTAGCACCAGGGACAGCTCCATAGCCAGTGCCCCAAACGATGTGTTATCACCCCAGATGAAGAGTACAATCTGGAGTGGTGTGCTATGCGATGGTGGCCACTAGCCATGAATTAAATATGAAGTTCCTCCGTCACACTGGTCGTATTTCAAGTGCTTAGTAGCTACGTGTGGCTAATGGCTATTGTATTAGCACAGAAGAATGTTTCTGTAATTACAGAAAGTTCTATAGGACAGCACTGATGTGGATGATCTGGTTTGAAAAGCTGTCATTAATAACGGGTTCTTGCATGTCCCAAGCACAGTGTTAGGCTTTTTACACGTGCTATCTCATTGAATCCTTGCAACAAATCTTCAAGGCCTGGGCCGTCATTATCCCCACTTTACAGGTAAGAATACTGAGTCTTAATTCATCTTTGTAACTTGCCCAAGGTCAACACAGCTTCGTTAAGTGGATGAATCAGCATTGAACCCAGGTATGCCTGATTTGAGAGCTCAAGTTCTACTCTGTTATACAGTATGGATTTCCCATATTCCAAAGTATGCTTTATTCAGATGTAGCTTATCATGGCCCCTGCAGTGGCGCCCTATGTTGTTGGCTTGTAGTTTGTCTCAGCAAACAAGCCCTATTTTATTGATGCTAGCTGGGAACACCCACATGGATATCTGTATTTCTCAAAGCTCAGCTCAACAGGAGAAGCCTGAAGCTACTCTTCCCATTTTATGTTCCCCATTTTTTTGGGGGGGGGGGGGCGTGGGCTAGATATTGTGCTGATTTTTGAGTATACAATAGTGACTGAAATACTCTCTTGCACTAGTGGGATTTACTGGGTAGCAGTTGAAGAAAGCATTAATCACACAAATAAATTGTGATAACAGTGCAATGAAAAAGAAGTGTAAGGGGAAATGAGACACATGACGGGGGTCTGATCTAGTCTGGGATGTGTGAGGGGGTATTCAAGAAGAACTTTTCTGAGGATGGGATGCCTGAGTTGAGACATGGAATTCACTGAAAGCAAAGACATAATAACACATGCAAAGGCCCTGAGGTGGCCAGGGGCAAGGTGCATTCGAAAGAAGGCAATGGTTGAAGAACGGTAAGAGCTAAAATGACAAAGAGATGAATAAGGGGGCAGGGGTGAGATCACTGAGAACCGTATCAGTCACGTACAGGGGGGCAGGGTTGTGGCTAATGGTGTGGTCCGATCTGTGTTTTAAATGATGACTGGCTGCAGACTGGAAAACAGATTGTAGGGGACAAGCGGGGACTGAATGCTGAAAACTAGTTGGGAGGCCAGCTCTTCCCTGAATGAATGACACCGGGAAGGAACTCCCACAGTGAAAGGAAAGTCTAACCAAGAAACCTCAGTTCAAGTCTTTATTGGAATTTCTCAACACACATCATGGGAGACTCCATGTACAACCTACAGCAGACCTTTATCCCAGGCTCCTCTCCCTTCTCCCTCCTCCTCTACTTTCTCAAGTCGAGAACATCTGACTCCCAGCTCAGCCGCTGTGTGGGATCTGGTCTTGTCCTCCTCACTTCCAGTTCATAGTTGCAGATTAGCTTCGCTCCTCTGACTTCTGTAATTCACCTCTCCTCTGTCACCCACGGCTCAGACTCAGAAAACTCGCATTCCTAGAAAGCAGGAGGAAAGGGGAAGGCAGCAAATACACATCATATAATAGTTTTCCTTTCATTGGTGGCTCTTTGGTTTGGCCTACTTGCTAGATGGGGTATCTCCATTCCCATCAGTACTCTCTTGATGCCGTCCTAGAACTCAGATGTTATACAGTTAAGTCTTGGTTCTGCCACTTATTTGCCATGGGACCAAGGTAAGTGACTCAGAAGCCTCAATGTCTTCAGCTGTAAAATGGGGATAATAATAGTATTTTCCTCATAGGTTTGTCATGTGAACTTACTGTTTAGTGTTCGTAAAGCACTGGGCCCAGGATGTGGCACATGGTAATGGTTGTTCTTATTATCATCATTACCAATCTGGTCATCATCGTCACCCTCTTCTGTAGTTTTGGATGAAGAGACACTGTTTTGGCCCCGCCCCTGGGATCTTGCTGGCCAGGCTGACTCCTTCCCAGCCAGTGGAGATGGATGCAAGTAGAAGAAGTGTAGGTCCCTCTTTCTGCCTGTTCTTTATAACCACCTGGATGCTGAGGTCTGTGCACTCACGAGCTGGCTTCTTCAGGTCTCCACCCAAGTATATCTGGGGACAAGTCACTTAAGAGAAGCTGCCAATTCCTCTTCTTGGTTGAGTCCAATGATCCTGTCCACACATTGTGGTCTCCCTGGTCCCAGCCTCGAGCAAGAGGTGATGTCATTGTTGATTCTGCATCTGATGCCAGGGCCAAGGCAACCCCGAAAGGGAATGTGTTGGGCTGATTTTTACCCAAGAACAACCTCAAGGTGCAATCCCAAAGAGGCAGCTTGAACACCATATGAGAAAGTCTTTTTTTTTTCCTTGAGACAGGGTCTCACTCTGTTGTTCAGACTAGAGTGCAGTGGCATCATCATAGCTCACTGCAGCCTTAAACTCCTGGGCTCAAATGATCCTCCTCCCTCAGCCTCCTGAGTAGCTGGGACAACAGGCATTTCCCACCATGCCTGGCTAATTTTTCTGTTTTTTGTAGAGACAGTGTCTTGCTGGCCTCAAGTGATCCTCCTGCCTCAGCCCTCCAGAGTGTTAGTATTACAGGCATGATCCACTACAATTAGCCAGGAAGCTGTCTTTTTAATGAGAACATTTTACTACTGCAACTGTTTTTCCTTTTCCTGTCCTAGTACTCTTGATCTCTTTTAATTGACCAACTTACAAAAAAATTCTGTGAGACATTTTATGCTTTACTTACTTATTGTGTTTATTGAATATTGTCTATCATCCTTTAATAGGTTGTAAACTTTATGCAGGAAGGGAATCTTTCTTTAGTCTGTAGCTCTATCCCAACAGCCTAAAACAGCACCTGTCACAGAGAAGGTGCTTCAGAAATTAATGCTAAGGAATGAATGAACGAGAAAGGCTTAATCTTATTTTGAAATATCTTTTTTTAATTCTGCTTTTGGATTTCAGGGTGGGAGAAGCTAACGTCTAATGAAAAAGGGACTTTAAGGTTAACTAGCTTAATGAAAACAGATACGCCTTTGGAAGGAGGAGAACCCCTTTTTGCGTTTTTCCATTCTTGGTCTTTCTTCTCATCGGATCTACCTTTTTTACAGTTCATCTGTCTTTCCTTTCCCCTTCAACATTCCCAGTCCTCAGAATCTGTGCACACTCTGTGGTTCTGTTACCAGGGTCTGGAATTAGTTGAATAAAGGGACAAACCAACGTGCAGATCTCATGTTGAGGGAAGGCTCCTTTCCCTAAACTGCTTACGCTTTTCTCTGGAATAGAATTTATGCAAACACGGCTGTTACAAAGATTACAAACGTGAATTCTGGCGTCAGACAAACTTGGTTTTTAATTCTTCCACCAAGCACCAGTAGGGTAACTGTTGGGAATTCACTTCACCTTGTTAATGCCTTAGTTTCCTCACCTGCAGAAAGAGACAATGGCAGAACCCACCCTCCTAGGGACGTTGTGAGAGTTAAGGGAGGCGATGTAGCTCCGTGCAGGCCTAGGTGCTGATGGACCGAGTGCTGCAGAGGAAATTATTATTATCAGCGTCTTCCTCTTCTCCTCTCATCCCTTCCCAAAGACTAGGGGAAAGTTTTATTTATATTTCCAATGGCCAAATGCATCTTGGGGAGATTATTTTTTTGTTTTTGTTTTGGACAATTTTAGGGGGATAAGAATTTTAATATCCTCCCACTCCAAGCACTTTATTTTGTTAGTTTAATTTGTGTTGCCTCTTTTCTGTGATTTTGTTTCCCCGTTTTTGACATAAAAGGAGTTTTCTTAGGCAATTGAAGCGTTTCTGACCTAAGGCTTTGTTGGCAGTGAAACGACATGCTTATCTGTATTGTTCAATAGGAATCCTTGACTTCCAGGGGAAATCTGATGATTCCATTATTTATGCTCGAGAATGAGGGTAAGCAGACCTTTAGACATCACAGAAAACAGGCTTAACTCTTTCTAGTCAAGGGCAGGCACAATACTATATAGGATCCTGCTGGTGTGGAAGCCTGGCTGGGCCCTCATCTTTAATCCCATTCTTTTTTTTTTTTCCCCTTATCTCTGCTTTTATTAGCGTCTGTATTTAGGGTTTTTTATTTCCTTCCTCACATTGTACTTCTACTGTAAGGCACTTGTATATTCGCTTTCACTGCCTTGGACGATCTGCTCTTCTCTTTTCCTTTCAATTAGTTATAACTTCTGTGCATCCTTCAAATGCTATCCTAAAATCCCATTCTCTCAGTTTCTTTTTGGCATTGGAAGGGAAACATAAATTAGTATCAAACATTAAGAAAAAGTGCAGGAGTGATTCAGATGGAGATCAAAACATACCTTTGTTAAATTGGAAAAGCTGATGTTGGAAAATGTGGCTCATTTCTGTGGGTGAATGAGATTCTTAATACTGAATCCAGAATTAACTAAACTCGCCACTTCATCACAGGCATCACTGGACCCCACAGGATCCCCAGTGATGGGCCTGCCTTTGTACAACTTAAGTACGATAAGGCACCAAAAGTATAGGTAACGTACATAAAAAATAGATCAATTGGATTCGATTAAAATAAAAAATTTTTATACATTTAAGGACACTATCAACAGTGAAAAGGTAACCCATGGAATGGGAAAAATATTTGCAAATCATACATCTGATAAGAGATTAATATATAGAATATGTAAAGAACTTCCACAACTCAAAAAAAACAAACAACCTGATTTTAAAATGGGCAAAGGACTTGAATAGATATTTCTCCAAAGATGTACAATTGACCAATAAGCACGTGAAAAGATGAATCATTAATCACTAGATAAATACAAATCAAAGCCTCAATGAGATACCACCTGACACCCATTAGAATGACTATTATCAAAAAGGTGGGGTTTTCCACCTCTGTTTATACAGCAATATCTGCTATATGTGACATGTGAACATGAGAAAAATCTGTGCAGAGGAGCTGGATTTCTTATTAGAAAAACACCAACTATATAAGCTGCTAGCATATTTATTACAACGACTATTTTACAAGCAAACAAAAAAATTGATCTTAAGAATATATGCATTTTTAGAGCAAAGTACCAAATAAAAGAAAAACAAACTAAAACGGAAAAGAAAAGAAAACAAAAGAAAAAAGGACAGGTGTCGGTGAGGATGTGGAGGAACTGGAACCCTGTGCATTGCTAGTGAGGATGCAAAGTGGTGTGGTCCCTACGAAAAACAGTATGTTGGTTCATAGAAAAATTAAAAATGGAATTACCACGTGGTCCAGCGATTCCACTTCTGAGTATATACTCCACATAATTGAAAGGAGGGACTAAACAGATACGTGTGCACCCATATTCATAGCAACATTTTCTACAATGGCCAAAAGGGGGAAGTAACTCAAATGCCTATTGGCGGATGAATGGATAAACAAAACGTGGTATATACATACAACAGAATAGTATTCAGTCTTCAAAAAGGAAGGAAATTCTGACATGTTCTCCAGCACGGATGAACCCTGAGGACATTACGCTATGTGAAATAAGCCAGTCACAAAAATACAAATGCTGTATGATTTCACTTATATGAGGTATCTGAAGTAGTCAGACCTACCGAGACAGAAAGTAGAATGGTGGTTGTGAGGGGCTAGGAGAGGAGCAGGGGAGCTGTTGCTTAATGGGTACAGAGTTCCAGTTTGGGAAGATGAAGGTGGATGGAGGCGATGGTTTCACAACAATGTGAAAATACTTAATGTCACTGAAATATACACTTAAAAATGATTAAAATGGTAAGTTTTATGTGTATTTACCACAAACAAAACAGAACAAAAGAACCTAAGCATAGAGAACCAGCGCAAAGCAGAC
>CAUYRT010051649.1:0-28690 GCA_963574885.1 Lepilemur ruficaudatus | reverse complement strand
GAGACCCCGTCTCTACTATAAATAGAAAGAAAGAAATTAATTGGCCAACTAAAGATATATATAGAAAAAATGAGCCGGGCATGGCGGCACATGCCTGTAGTCCCAGCTACTCGGGAGGCTGAGGCCGAAGGATTGCTTGAGCCCAGGAGTTTGAGGTTGCTGTGAGCTAAGCTGATGCCACGGCACTCTAGCCTGGGCAACAGAGTGAGACTCTGTGTCAAAAAAAAAAAAAAAAAAAACAAACTTGTGTGAATGTTCTCTTATCTGCCAGCACATCTCATTATAGAAAAATAGCATCATGTGTTAACCCATTCTCTGCCATGTTCTCCGAAATTACTTGCACAGATTAGGCACAATTTAATTATTGATCAGGGTTCTTTCCAGATGCTTCAGCAATCAAATACAGTCAGGAATAGCATTAGTGACCAACTCCCTGTATTCTGTGAATAAAGCTGTGTGTGGATTGGAATTCAAGTGCAACTTAATTATTAATAGAACAGTGCCTTTCTTAGTTGTATACATAGATGGTCTTCCTTCAATACTGATCTTAACATGCTTTTTCCCATCATATTACACATTACAGAAAAATAACTAACTAAAGAAAACTAATCTCCTTTAAGTCCATCCATTTTCAATTTAAACAAAAAAAAACAAACAAAAGTCATCGAGTTATTTTCATGTGCTGTATATATGCCAAGAGCTGATTCAGTGGTTTCATCCAAATGTGAGGCAAAATATGAGATTACCTCCACATTTAATAATAACTACTGTTATGCTCATGTAAGGCAATACAAAAATTTGGCAAAACCTTGTCCTGCTTTCTTTTTTAAGCATAATTTGTGTTTTACAATTTTGTTGGCACTGGTGTGACTTGTATCTGTTTTTGTTCTGGTGAGTGTAAGAATGATGCCACTGTAGTTTTTGTTATTTTCTCCACTTTTCTTGACAAAATTTATAACTATTAATAGAAAATATTTATGAAAAACTCAGATAATTCAACCCATAATGTTCTTAGCATTATTTGAATTGAAATTTTCAAAGGTGTCTTACCAGCACTGCAGTCAGTGATCAAGACACCAGGAGTGAAAGTGTTCTAGTGTCAATAAAATTTAATTTTCAGATCTGTATTGTCATACTTTCTAGTTGAACTTTTCTTTACTAGCTTTTGGATTCACCAGTCTGGCAATAGGTATTCATATTTTATGTTTTTATTGAAGAACTTTTCCCTAGACAGATTCACGGTATTATTCAGAATTTTTGTATATACATTGCTATTTTTATCATTACTTCCCATAGCTAATGCAAGTAAACATAAGAATAATAAAGAAAACTCCAAACTTAACAAATATGAACAATACCATATAACTGGTGTGAAATATTAGCCAAGATGAAGTGACTTTTTATAATTTCTACATAAGATGCTTTGCCTTTAAGAACAAATTATTACTAAGGAATCTACTGTGAACATAAAATTAATACTAAGGACATTACTGTGAATATAAAATCTTGTTCATATCATAAAATTAAGGCAGATAACTTATGTCATCTTTTTTTTGAATTACTGGATTGCCTGTAGGTCAGTTATAGACTTCCACAGACTTCAAATGACACATATACCCACTTTATCACAAGCAGAGTTTGCAAGATATATTTATAACACCTATCTAAAGTCCCAGTGTTTATTTTCTTTTTTACTTTCATTCTTTTTTCCATATCAAATGTTTATTTGAGCAGATATGTGTACCACCTTTACATCTCCAGACCCAAGCTTCAGATTTAGATGCCTGCTAGATGTCTCTACTTAGATGTCTGAAAAGCATCATCAACTTACTATGTCCAGAACAGGGCTCTTGAATAGTCTTCTCCAAAACGGGTCTACCTCTCATCTTATTATATAATCATTCATCCAATTGTTCAAACCCAAACCTAAGATTCATTGAATCTTCTCTTAACCCTATATGTCCATCCACCACATCAAAAATTCCTGCTGACCTTACTCTCTCAAAAAATATATGCGGAATCTAACAACTTCCCACTACTTGCATTGCTGCCATCTTTGTCCAAGCTGCCATCATCTCCTCTCACTTGATCTACTCATTACTTTATTACTGGTCTCTTTTGTTTCTACTCTTGTTCTGACACTGTATTCTCACAATTGCTAGAGAGACCTTTTAAAAAAGCAAATAAGATCAGGCCAAAACTCTTCAAGGGCTTCCTATCATGCTTAGAATGAACTATGGCCTGCAAAGCCTCATGTTACCTGCTCTGTAGCTTCCTCTAAGGAGCCTACCTTGCTAATTTCACTGCAGACATACTAGTTTCAGGGGTGTCAATTCGTGCCTCTGTGTTTTTTGTGCTTGTGGTTTCCTCTGCCTGGAACACTATAGTCCCTGATATTTGTGTGACTTTAATTAGCTTTTTTTTTCTGATCACCTTCAACTTAACAGAGGCTTATCCTGACCTTTCTAATCCTGCTTTACTTCTTTCCATAGTCTTGCCACCTTCTGATATTGTATTCCATACTTATTTATCCTAATGTTCTCCCACTGGACTGTAATTACCATGAAGGTAGGGATTTTGAATTGATCACAAGACATATGCCCAGTGAGCAAAGAGATATATTTGATGTGTCCTATCCTTTAGTTCTATGGAAAGCAGAATGTTAAGACACAGAAGAGATGGTATAATCTCTAAAAAGGAAAATTGGCCACTAAATCTCAGGGGAATAGTACTCTGTAAAGAAAGAAAAGAGTGCATAGGAAATTTAGCCTTGGCATACAGAATGACTGTGTTAGTGACAACAGTAACCAAGAGAATGCTCTTGGGGTTTCTACACACCTTATACCTTTCCCACTGAGGGGAAGCCAGTACCAGAGAAGCCAGTACTTTGAGAAATTTCCTTTTAGCCTTTGATCAAATTCATAGGCTAAAACCTAGAGATGCTATTATAGTTATTTACTTAACCTATGTTCAATATTAACAAGATTAAATGGTGAACAATTTCATTTGAGAAATATTTAGTACACAACAGCATAGGTCAAATCCCAACAAAGGCCAAATTTTAACTGCATTGCATAGGTACCAGTTTAAATCTGTAGTGAGAAAGGTTTTGCATGTCTCTACTTTAGTCTTTTCTACCTAGTGACTACTCATAAACTAGCATTGTTGAGGCAAAAGAATGTGCATTAGCCACAAGTAAAGTTGCAAAGAGAAAGGGAGGGTCACACAGGATTCCTTGAGAGGTGTATGATCTATGCCACAACAAACTCTCCAGGCAGTCATTGGGTTCCACTGACTTCGGAGAGGATGACAGTAGTGAATTCATCACCAGAGACTTCAAACAAGGCAAATATACTGGACTTATGAACTCTAAGTTCTAACTAATGAATTATCACCTGGTACCTGACGGGGAAGTGGTAATGGGTTAATGAATAAAACAATATAGCCTATATATCTCAAGTGGATTATTTTGTAACCAATTAAATTCATTAGTTGAACAGTCAATTCTATCATATGTCAATGCAAAATTCAAATAGTCATTTCAACACACTTATTTCAACTTAGCCTTCCTAAAGCCATTAGTTAAGAAAACATTACAAAGATTTTACTAGAAAGCCATACCAGACTGTTTGGTGATTTCCCATTATTGCACTAGCCAACAATGTTTGAATGACTGTAACTTTACTCAGTAGGAGGTTACTCTTTCAGATTTACCTGTGAAAGACTTACTTGAATGTTAGTCTAAGATGAGCTGAGCCCTCGTTAATTATAACTATTTCTACTTGAATTTACATGTGGCTTCGCGTAGCCACTAAACTGTTTAGACGACATGCAACAGTCACCTATTAACTCAGTCCCTTCATTGGTACCAGAAGATCAACATTTGGTTTTATATGAATGTACAAATCCTGGCAGGATCTAATTTAAGAATTTAGCAGACTAAATTATATCTTATCATCTGTCCAAGGAGATAAAAACAGAAAATTAAAATGTAGTTCCAATCCTAACTATTTCAACTGTTTGTGTAAAAAAGACATGTTTTCTATTCAGAAGACATATGGCAGAATTTAGCTATTAAAATCTTGGTGTCATACCTCTCGAATAGCTGTGCAAAACTCACTCTGAAGCACTTTTTTGAGGGACTGTAGCTTGTGCACTGGTACTTCTCCAGATTCTTGTAGTTTTTCCAGCAATTCAATTGCTCTTGCAACATCTGAATGAAGAAAAATCAAAATGGAGAAACCTAGAATAAATTGTGTCTCATCAACAAAGTACTACTATTCCAATTGAATGGTAATATTGAAAAGCAAGTGGAATTAATTGCAAACTCAGAGTTTATAATTTATAGTTTATTGATCTTATCTTTTGGTGAAAGGTCATTTTAATCTGTTCCACACATTTGTTACTCTAATGCACCTTCTTTGATGGTATTTCATGTACGTTTTTTCTGCCATACAAATCAGTTTGAATATTCTTTCAGGAACGAGGAGTAGAAAACATGCCTATATTTATTTTGATACCCAATAACCAAACTAGTATTGGAAATTTTACCTTTGAGATACTTTTTTTCAGTTTGACCTTTCCTTTTCCAAGTCATATTTATCACAGCTACAATGATGCATTTATTAGTATAATGATTTGATTGATGTGAGTCTCCTCCACTTGTCTATAAACTTCTTGAAGCTATTAGCTTGTATCTGGTTTGATCACCCTTGAAACCCCAGAGGCTGGTATAATACAATGAACAAATATGTGATGAATGAATAAATTAATTAATTAATAGGCTCGCTCCATTTCATTTCCATTGCATTATTTCAGGCCCTCACAATCTCTCCTCTGCCTAACTGTCATTATTTCTTCTCCAGCACCTTCATATGATCCACAAAGTTTTTTTCCCAAAACAAAAATCTGGTCATCTTCCCACCTACTAGCTTCTAGAACAGTACCACACAGAAGAGTTTTCAAAAGCAATTAATTTAAATGCCTCTCTTTCACTTGACAATATCAGGGGTTAATGTATCAAGAAACATACAGTCTTTTATAGTCATAAACCTTAAAATTCTCTGGATTATCTCACATTTACAGGAAAAAATAATACGATGAAAGGCTATTTAAAAAATACTTAGGGGTGATCTCTTCTAGCCCTGTTGCTGTAGTTACTAACTCACTGAGAATCCTCGTAGGCATCTGTGTTGTGGAATATGAGGTTTTCAATTCCTAGATGCCTAGCTCCAGAAAGTATCCTACATTTCTGCCATCAAGTTATAAATGTATTCAGTCATCCATCTGTCCACCCACCATCCACTAATTTGAGAGAGAGAGAGAGAGAGCGAGAGAGAGAGAGTTTCTGTTGTATATACTTGGCACCAGCTTAACAAAAATAATACACACTTCTTTCCAAACTTGTAATCCAATGAGAAAGAAATATAATAGCACAGCCACCTGTAATAAAACAGTCACCACTTCAGAATTCAGGTGGCGTTAGTGTAGGTACATGTATCTAACTGAGAAAAATAACCAGAAAGTGACTTGAATGGAGACTCCCTGAAGTAGTTATTCTATGGCCAATTGTGGCCCAAAGTAGCACAAATCATTAAATCAATATCACACTGCCAGTTTCCAAAGTCTATCTTTTAGTACATAAACTGAAAGTCAGTAAAGTCAATCCAGCAATACTGATCACATCCACAATCAATAAGGCACCAAGCTGAGATTTTATGCATTTGTAACTGCAAAAAAAAAAAAAAAATACTCTACCTAGATGTCCACGGATGCATGGAACTCTCAACATACTAAAACTGAGCGGATTATTATTTTTTTCCCTAAAACGAGTTCTTCTCTTCCTGTATTCCTTATTTCCATTAATTGCATCCCCACCCAGCCAGTCTCCCAAGTTGACCACAATGTCTTTCATAGTCACCCCCACATGCAGTTAGTCAGAAAGTGCTGTAGCTTCTATCTCAGAAATGCTTTTTGAATGGAACCCCTTCAATTCATTATTTCAGGGAAGCCTTCATCATTTCTCACCTCTAGAACTGGGACATCTCCTAACTGATCTCCTTTAAATTTGTCTTTTCTTTTTCAGTCTATCTGCCATATTGCTTCCAGAGTAGTCATCCTGAATGATAAAATTAGTTATTATTCTCCTGCACATAAAACCTACCCTGGCTTTTTTACTCCTGTTTTCATGGAACTTACAGGCTTGCTGGGTTAGAGACACACAATAAAGTAGGCATATGCTATAAATGAAGCATTACAGACTAGTCCTTAAATATATAACAAAGACATTTGCCATCATCCAGAAGGTCAGGCAGGATCTCTTTGTGGAAGTAACATCCAAGAAGAGTTCTAGGTAGGGGGTGCAAGTGGAGAAAGAGAGAATGTTCCAAACAAAAGGAATAAGGAAAGATCAAAGGCTTGTTAAGAGAGTCCATCAAAGACCATGCAGGGAAGACTTATCTTAAGTAGCATCCTCTCAAATATGTCATCCCTGACTCTGCCAGGCAACTTTAATTGCTATCATGTCTGTGTTCCCACAGTTTTTTGTTCACTCATCCACTATAATAATTATTATCCTTTGTTTTTATACACATCTCCCTCCTTTATCCACACACGTGTAAGCATCTTAAGGTATCACGAGCAATATCTTATTTGTCATTGTATCCACAGTTCATTGGTAAGTACCTAGCAAATACTAAGTGTTTAATGCACATTTGTTGATGGAATGATAGGTTAGTTAATGATTCTAGCTCGGGAAGGCAGGTGTTACAAGTCTACGTCTAGGTAGACCTGTAACTTCGCATGAATCTAGATTACGATCAGCCTTTGTCAAGACTTGCTTGGTTCTGGAGTCAGGGAAGGAGGCAAGACTGAATCTGTAGGCTGAAGGGCATTAGTGACTACACTGAAGGAAGTTTAGAAAAATTGAAAATGACACTAACCTGAACATTTAGTAGTTTTCAATCTGGGCTGTGCATTGAAATGATCTGGAGTGCATTCAAAAATTATTACTGCCTGAGACCCACCCCAATTGAATTAAAGGAGAACCTCCAGAACAGTGGTTCTCAACCTTGGTTGCATAATGGAATCACCTGGGGAGCTTGAAAAAAACACAAATGCCTGGGTTGGTCCCACCCCAGCCTTTCAGACGTTATTGGGTGATTGGCATAGGGTAGGGGCTGGGCCTGGGCTTTTTAAAGCCCTTCAGTTAATGCTAAAGTGCAGCCAAGGTTGAGACTATTGCTCTAGTTGGCCTGGGTGTTTATAAAGCCCCTATATGATTCCAACATGCAGCCAGGGTTGAGAACCCCTGCTACAGATTGTTGGTTCTAAAATATGAATGTGCATAAGAATCACCTGACAGTTGTTGAAATGCAGGCCCTAACCCTCACCGTCATTTGACAGAGGTTGATTCAAAAGGTGTGAGGATAAGGCCCAGGAATCTGCCTTTTAAACAAATGCTCTGCAGCTGTTGGTTTACAGATCCCAGACAGAGAAAAGTGAACAAAGTGATCTTTTAGGTTTCTTACATCTCCAGAATTCCAGGAATGCTTGCATTTTCTATTATTCTATGATATAGTATGTAACAGGATACTGAATAGGATTCTTCCAAGAGTCTCAGAATCATTGTTAAAGGCCCACAGATGACAGTAATTAGGGGTAAGTCCCAACCCCATTCTAAAAATAGTGGTCCCTACAAAGGTTGCTCATTAGCATAAACTGTGAAGTTTTTATACTGGCCTACTATCCCAGAACAATTAAATCGAAATCTCTAAGAGTAGGATCCACTCATCAAGTTTTTTGTTAGTTTGTTTGCCGATGATTCCTAAGACCATTCAAAGCTGAGAAAAATATTGTTCAAAAAAGAGCTGTCAAAGAAACCAGACACATCTCCATTAAGACTTATAAAAGCTGGGCTGACGACCCTGTTGCATTATACCATAGGCCTTTTCCAGTTCTTAGGTAGCTGGGAGAGGAGAAAAAATCCAAAAATTGTTAAGTTATTTATTTGGAAGAGAGCCATGGATCTTCTGTGTCCATTTCATCAACTAAATGAGGAAGGTTCTGACAGAAGCAATTGTAGCAACTGGGAGTGCCTGAGAGAAGGGAGACTAGCCCCTTTTTCCTGGTTGCAGAGGTAATGGACTTGGCAATCTGCCTGCCCTCCATGCCTGTCTGAGCAGAGAGAGAACTGAAAAATAGTGTCCACTGGAGCTTGAGCCATCTGGCTGTTACCCACCCAAGGGAGTCCAGCAGTATGAGGTCATGTAGTCACAGCAGGTGGCCAAAGCCAAAGGAAGTCTAAAAACCAAAAGTGGGGAGATCAAGTCCCTCCAGCCTAGGTCTGGCTGTTGCTGGAAACAAAGAGGTAGTGAGTGATAAATGGATTTGAGGCTGGAGTTTTAAACAGAATTCTGATTCCCTTTAGCTCCGTAAAAATACCAAAAACTTGTAAGGATAGGATCTGGAAGGAAGCAAAAGAAGACTCTGAGTCAGCAAAATACTTATTCTTAAATCTATTGCAATAAGGTATGGTGGTTTATTTATGAGTCCTCTTAAGGTCCTTGTTCAGAATGTTCTTAGGCTTATTTTATCAAACTATTCTACCATGTTTGATTACTAATGTAGAAGTTTGGGTTTACTAATATAGCTCAGATTAGGAGAAACATTAGGTAAGAACGGGGGAGGCTACTAGACAAGCACAATGAAAACAAGATGTAAGAAGTTTTACTGAAACCTACTCTTCC
The DNA here is from genome assembly GCA_963574885.1 of Lepilemur ruficaudatus. Classification (NCBI taxonomy): domain Eukaryota; kingdom Metazoa; phylum Chordata; class Mammalia; order Primates; family Lepilemuridae; genus Lepilemur; species Lepilemur ruficaudatus. Next base: position 19,943 of record CAUYRT010051649.1, on the reverse strand, counting down.
TATTGTCTGCCAACTCTGATTAATACCTCTCTCCCATTACATAAGAAAAACACTTGGGTATTGCTCTTAGCCCTCACTTACCCTCACACCCCTGTTCCATTAATCCCTACTCCTAAAAGCAATAACAACAATAAACTTTTGCTGAATATCTGTAACATGGAGGTCATTTGTAGGCTAAGAGTTTTATATCTTTTAACCCATTTTATCCTTACAACAGTCCTTATAAGGTAGCAGATGTCCACATTTTGCAAATGAAAAAATTCAGGCTTACAGAGAGTTTATGTAATTCACTAAGTAGGAAATTTGACTGATTCTAAACCCTGTGCCTATTATTTTTATTTCAATCACAGCTTTCCTTTCAGAAGCTTTTCCTTTGACATTCAGTACTTTTGAAATAACTCTCCTCTGCAGGCTTTCTTGGTCAGAGGCTGAGCTCTTAATCTTTCCTTCCTCAATAAAGATTAACCCTTATTCTATTTACCAGTACACCTCCCTGTGGTGGGACTCACTGATCATCGGATTCACCTGGAGAGCTTTTACATGATAGCGTCTCATGGTTCTCAGCCTTGAGAGCCCATTGGAATTACATGGATCACCTAAAAACACAGATGCCTGGATCCTACCTGCCCACATGTACCTGTATTTCTAATTTCATTGGCCTGAGGTATGAGCTGGGAATTAGGATCTTCAGAGCTCCCGGTGACTATAATGTATAGTCATGTTGAGAATCATTGACATGGAGTCTTGAAGGACATCTGGGGATTCTAGAAACAGTGCTACTTCTAATACTCTAATTATTCATACATGTAGTGTTTACTATGTCACTGTTCTAAACATTTTACTTCTCTTACTAGAACTATTATTATCCCTGTTTTATAGAAGAGGAAACTGAGACCCATAGAGTTAAAATTACTTCCCTGAGGAAAGAGCCAGTAAGTTGTAAAATTTGAATCTACGCAGTCTGGCTCTAAAGTCCGGGCTACATTTGAGATGTGGCTCAGGAATCCATATGCGTAAAATCATTCCCAGAACTTCTCTTTCTCCAAGGTTGTTAACAGAGATTAAGCTAATCTGATCAACAAGTCCTTGCTTGAGGTTCTCAAATTTTAGTCAACATAAAAATTTATCCCTGGACCATTTATAGTAGTTCTCCTTTATCTCTGGGTGATACGTTCTCAGACCCCCAGTGAATGCCTGAAACCACCAGTAGTACTTAAGCCAAGTGCTGTCAAACAGAACATATTTCTATTCATGTCTTCCACCCACAAATTTAATGCCTTTTCCATCTTAACCAAGCATTTATTATGCACTATGGCTGTAACTTCTGCAATTTGAGGTGTGACAGCAAAACAAGCACCAATTTCTTTTTCTTTCACAATTTCACAGATAGAAGATTCATTCTTACCGTAGATCTTAGCAATCTCAGCATACAATTTTATTTTTCTTATTAAGTCAAGAACTTTCACCTTTTCACTTAAAGGAAGCAATTTACAGCTTCTCTTGGACATAGCCGAACTGCCAGCATCACTACTTTTCAGCTTTAGGGCCATTGCTAAGTAAAATAAGGGTTACTTGAACACAAGCACTGTGATATTGGGACAATCGATCTGATAAATAAGAGGGCTACTAAAGTGACTAATGGGTGGGTAGTGTATATAACACAGATGCATTGGACAAAAGGATGATTGACATCCTAGGCAAGATGCAGCAGGACAGTGAGACATTTCATCCCACTACTCAGAATGGCGTGCAATTTAAAACTTAAAAATGGTTGATTTCTGAAATTTTGCATTCCCTGTTTTCAGCCTGAGGTTGACTTTGGGTGACTGAAACTGGGAAAAGTGAAACTGCAGAAAGCAAAGCCACAGATAAGGGGGTATTAAGAATTGAAATGCAGTTGGGGAAGGGAATTAGGGGTCTCAATAGGGGGAAGGAAATCCTCTAAAACTGATTGATTAACTGTACATCTTGGTAAATTCACTAATAATCATTTAATTGTACACTTAAAATGGAGTAAAGGCATGATATGTAAAGTATACTTCAATAAAGAAGAAAAAAATATTTAGAATAAAAAAAAAGAAATGTAAAGAAAAAAGACAAGGAGAAGCCTTAAAATCTACTCTTTTAGTAGTCACATCAGATGGTTCTGATGCAGGAAATGATTGAAAAATGCACTCTACAGGTTACGGAGTGATTAATATATGATCCAGAACAAAGTGAGTTAATGGCCATCATTTATTCAGTGCTTACTTTCCTTATTTATATCACCTTGTAAAATCCTCACTAGTATATAAAGGGAGTACTATTATTTCTACTGCCCAGTTAAAGAAAAATAATAATAATAAACCCTAACACTCAGAGAAATCGATCATCTGGCCCAAAGCTCTACAGCTAATAAATGGTGAGACCAGAATTCAAAACTAGCTGTGTTAGATTCCAGTGCCCATGCTCTTATTTATTGCTCTGTCTTGCCACAGAAAAGGGAACAGAAATGAAACAATAAAGGTATGGCAAACTTATTTTTTCAATATAGCAACATGGACCATTGTGAGTTTGAGAAAAGAGTCATACACTGCCCAAAGTCTCAGATTGTATTAAAGTATAATCAACATATTCACAGTGATAACACTGGATCATTGAAAAATGATCAAATCATCAATTGCTTAATGACAGTAAAGTGACACATTTTGAAAAGACTTCCTTTAATATAGATGAAATATTATAAGCAACAAGAACAAAATCTTGGAACTTAAAAATTTTGGAATTTAAGAGGAATAAGCTTATGGTGATCTGGAATAGTTCAATTATCATCTTCTCATTCTTTAATGATGAGTTTTGATGAACTCGATTGACATTTAGACTGTGGAATTTGACTCATGACTCATCTAAACCTAGAACTTGGTGAAGATAGAGCTGGGTCATTTAAAGCTATTGTCTATTAATTCCACAAAACACATTGAGTACTAGCTATTGTCACCTAATTCCACAAAACGCATTGAGCACTATAGCTAACAATATGAATTATATACCGTAAAGCCATCCACATTTCTCTTATCCTTTGCCTTCTTCTACTGTAAGAGCTGAAAAGTGAACACATTACCAAAAGTTTGGCACTTGTCCCCGAGGCTGCATCAGAAGAAAGAGGACAAGTGATTTGAGGAGAAGGAAAGAAAAGTTTATTAATTTGTCCACAAATGAGGAGGTTGGCAGACTCCCATCTTAAAGTACCCATGTCCTGCTTCTGAGCAGAAGTGCAGAGCTTTTAAAGGTTCTGATTCATCCCATCTTTGGCTAAGACAATCTCATGACTCCACCTGGACAATTCCCTTAAGCCATCTCCTGTGGCACAAAGAACAAAGGACACTCTCCTGCTCACTTGCCTGAGGCAGGGATATCAGTTTTAGTTCTCAGAAAGGGGTTTTGAAGAGACAGAAAACATTTTTGCCCTTTTCCAGGCTGCTTTCTCTGTTACAAACATACTTCTCTTTCCAGACTCTATTGTAATTTCACCAAGTTCTTGTTAAGTGTAACATCACTGGGTATGGCTTCCAGGAAGGCCTTTGAAATGGACAAATTGCTGGCATATGCCTTCAGCGTTTTGGTCTATGCACTCTTCCTCTTTTCCTTTTCATTTGACAGCTATGATGGCTTGAAGTGCCTAGAGGCAAAACAGCCATTTCGTGTTTATGAGGATGAATGTCATGTGCTAAGGAGGGTAGAGCAGGAAGAAGGAAAGGACCCAGGTTTTACTGTTGTCACTGAGCTGATGTATTAACCCTGAACTGTCCAACCCTGTGATTGTTGTCTGTGAGAAAAATGTATGCTTTACTGATTGGTTTTCTGTGGCTTTCAACTAAATGAGAGCTAGCTGACACAAGAGCATGTGACTTTAAAGGCACCTTTCTAGGTTTCATGGATAAGGTTGACGTAGAGAAACTGGAGTAACGTGTGGTGGTCTTTTGATTGAAGTAGTCATGAAAAGCCTCCCTGGGAAGGTGACATTTGGACTGAGGCTTGAATGTTGAGAAGGAGCCAGCTGTATGAAAATCCAAAGGAGGAACATGCGGACAAGGAGAATAGCAAGGGCAAAGACGCTAAAGTAAGGTGAGCAAGCCTACATGTTAGAAGCTTAGACAAAATCAGTGTCAGTGGAACACTGTAACTAAGGCAAAAAGCAATTACAGTGGCGTGCTTGTAAATGATCAAAAATTAGCTCTCCAAAACAAATAGACAAAAGAAAAAAAAAGGCCTGATTTGTAGCATTCACTGATTTCTGTGGTGTAAATACTACTACCATTGCCAGTTTCAAGCTACTAACATGATATCAGCAGCTTGCAAAACTCTGGAATATTTAACAGTCAGCTCTCACAAGCCACAGTGCACCAACTCCAGCACCCTGCTGGATAGGAGACAAAGTTTGAGAAGTAAACAGGAGCCAGATTTTATACAAATATTTTATAAGAGGTTCAGATTTTAGAACAATTATGAGAGAAGCATTTAGAAAGTATTCAGCAGAGGAATGATACAATCTGATTCACATCTTATAAACATCACTATGAATATTGTTTGGAATATTAATTATAGTCAACCAAGGATGTATATATGTAAGAAACTAGTTAAGAAGAAGGCTATTATAGTGGCTTTGGCAAGAGATGGCAGAATCTTAGAATGGCATGGTGGCAGTGGGGATGGCAAGGTATGGAAGGACAGGTTTGAAGTGCAGGTGTGTAGAAGAAGAATCAGTACCCTAAGGTAGTGCACAGCTATATGATGAGGGTGTCCACAGAATACTTGTTAGGTGGAAAAGGATATATTAGTGAACACAATCATGTGCCTTAGCAGTGCTTCAGAAAGAGTGTGGCTGTTGCCTAATCTATAAGCAAATGGTGTGAATACATTTCATACGTACCAAGTGTAACAAGATAGAAGAACCCTGAAGACAAAAATTATTTTAGAAGGAAATAATAAAGTAGCATATGATTCTATGATCTTCCTGTCTATATAAGATCCCTCAATTTGGGGTCAATAAAAGATTATGTAAAATGTCACATCACTATACCAAGCAGCTGGAGAACATGGGTATAGACCTGAAAGTCAAAGAGACCTGGGAATATAAAATGTGGTAATACCAACTTTATATGGTTATTGTGAGCTCTAAATGAGAATATAAGTATAAAGGGATTTTAACATAAAGTACCTGTCTTATGATCTATAATGAGATCTATATCCTCTTTTCTCCTAACCCTTTATTCCTGTGAGTCCTCACTTCCTGTTCTATTAGTGGTAATGTTTGAAGAGGAAATATAAAATTATAGGAAGAGAATTATGTAACTCAAACTTCCTTTGATAAAGAGACTAGATGTCCTCTTTTTAAAGACATACTCTTACACTGGAGCACACAAAGTTTAAGTAGAACAGCTATAAACAACTTGTCTAGCTGTAGGTCAGCATTTCCTGCGTTGCATTATAGAATTAACTATTAAGAGCACATTTTAAATAATGTGCATGAAATACTGACCGATTACTAGATTTTCGATGTGTCTTAAAATTACACCAAAAAATGCTCAGTTTAAAAGTCTAATACTGTACAACAGAGTATGTGTACCAACAACATAAATGGTCAAGAATATGTTGTACTTCCATTGCTGTGATGAAAGGAAACTCTCTCAATTTACAAGTTACTAATGAGACACGACAATCAGTGTGTCCTAGTCATTTGACACTCATCCCTGTTTTGATCTGCCAACAACTTACCATGTTCCTTAAATGCAGACTAATTGGTAAACTCTAAGAAGAACTGGCTCAATTTAAATGTGCTCAAATTTTTAAAATTGACTCATTATGCTGTTCAAAACCAAATTATTAAAAACTATTAGTTTTAATAACAAATATTTAATAATAAACATTAAAACTATTACTATTAAAAACTAAATGACCTTTTATTCATGGGATTTGGGAAAACATCGAAGTGTATCACTTCGGTGATACACTTATAGTCAAACAATAAAGTTTGACTATATTAGAATTTTTAAATCCTGAATTTATATAATGGCAAAATCCTGGTCTGGACTGCTCAAAAGTGTTTGCCAAGAGAACTATTGCAGCCAAGAGAACAATTTATGCTACAAAATGAAAGCTATAGTTGCTAAGAGATTCTCTGAAACGAAAGGTACTTATTTCATTTGAAAGTGATTACTTACCCAATAAACAAATCTTTAGGTAAACAAAGCTTAAGATATGGCGGCTTTCTTTGTTAAACAATTGCTGTTATGTGGTAGCAATGAGTAGTGTGTTCAGAGTTTCTCTAGGAACTATATTCAGTGTTTTGTTCTTTTTCTTCTTTCTTTTTTTTTTTTTTAGATTCATCTAATTTTCTTCCCCAAGTAGCTAAAATTGAAGCTTGATTACCACTACCTAAGACTTCATGAAATCAAAAGTTTCACTTTCCTTTCTATATGAGCTTTCTTTTCTTTCTCTTTATTATATTTGATGTCTTTCCTTTTCTTCTGTATTTTCACTTCACTTTTCTATTTAATCTTGCACCTATGTCTTTATATCATTACAGACACCTATAGCCTTATTTCCAATCACAGTGAAATTAGCTTATTTCATTTTTTCTTGTTTCCAAAGTATAATCTGTTTTTGCATGTCAGAAAGTTGAGAAATCCACTGCCCTCTTATGCCAAATAGCAAAAGCACCTATTTCCTACTAATTTTTGTGTCCAATATAGAATCATAACAATTGCATACACTTAAAAAAATTTTGTTGAATAGAATTGATTGTATTGAATGAAACTTTCTTATATTTATGTAAGTATCTATATTCACTAGTTAACAATGATAACTGTGCCAAACCCTGTTTGACAAGATTTAGATTCCTTACAGATGTGAATTCTGAGAAAATGAAGATTTAAGGGACTAGACTCCATCTTTCTATGATGACCAAATTTAATCTTCTACAAGTGAGAGCAGTAAGAACCAATGGGTATGCCTAGAAAGTAGATCAGAGTTCATTTTAGCACTCATGAAAATTTTTAGGAAAGTCATTTTTTTAAGCTCTCTGGGAGAGGTATTTTAAAGTGCATTGTCCCAACTACAACATTTTGTATGCAGACAAATTTTTTCTTAAGTTTTTTTTAGAAAATTCATATAATGAGCCCTTATTCACTAGTCAGTTAAGTACACAGTAAGTACAGCTGTAGGGATAGAATAAAACTACCGTGTAACAAATTAGCAATATGATATACCTCAACAGTGTACCACTAACTTCCCAGACGGTCCATCTATACCATTCCTTATTTATACTTCATCTGTGATCTCAACTGATTCTAGATGCAACTAGATGAAAGAACAGAACACCTTTCACAGAGTTTTACATTTAACTTTAAGCCAAACTTTATGCATTTTACCTTTCCTTCCATAGAGCTTCTTATCTCTCTAATTATCTCTGAATAGAAGTTATTTAAATAATTAGTGCCTGACAACTTAAAATACCGGACACAAAATGATGCTAGTTGTAATATTCTCTAGCTTAGCACATAAAAAACAACCTACCTTTTATATCGGTAGTGGTTCCACCTGTGAATATTGCAAAAATTGGGAGCTCTTCCTTGTAATTATTATCAGTAAATCCCAATTCCACTTTTCAAGGTGCTCAGGAAATTGAAAGACAAAGATATCAGGAAATTGCTGCAGAAACACCCAATCAAGTTGGATGATTTCAGAGAGCTTGCTATAAAGAAACTACAAATTTAACTTTTCCTATCCTCAAATACATCCTATACTAGAAAATGGACAAATATTTTTTTATCTACACTAACACTCTGATGTATTTCTCTGCTGTCAAACTACTTAATAATGTTTTATCTTTTACCTTATCACTACCATATCATACGGTCATCCAATTTCTTAGTTACTTTGGGAATTGTATGGTGAGGGTAGCGTGGTACTATCTATATCTTTAAGCGATGCTTAGAGGGTAAAGCTTGGTGTCTGCAGAAACTGTTATGGGGAATAGTGTATGTACTTTGTAGAGAACATGATGATTACTATTGGGCAATATCAAAGATGATCTAAAGATTCAAGTAAATATCTTAAAATAATGAGTTTCTCCTCATTATGTTAGATTTCCTGGGGCTGCTTTCTCAGACTTTCTATTGATATTTCTTCTATAAACCAAACCTGGGGAATATAAAAGGAGGAAAAATAACTGTTTGGCAACCTATTGCATTTGTATAGCAAACTAATAGTAACTGACAAAGTGGTATTTAGTCATAAGTCCAGTTATATGAAATATTGAATAAATTTTAAACAATGTAAAAACCAATGGAGTACTTTATTTTCTAATTATGAAATAAATTAACATTTGGGGGCTTTATAGGGAAAGTATGAATCCTAGTCTTATGCTTTAGATATTTTTCTATGCTTATAAAAAACTTTTAAAATTTTAGTCTATGTTGTCAAGACTATTACTAGGCATTTTTTCTGAAATTAAAATAAAACATACAAAGATATCTCAAAATAATTTAAATGAATAATTTTAACTTAAAGTACCTATTTTTAACATTTATTTATTTTTAATTGACGAAAATAGCACACATTTATCATGTATAGCATGATGCTCTGAAACATGCACACTCTCTGGAATGGCCAAACCAATACAAGCAACATGCCCCACCTCACTTACCACTTTTTGTGGTGAGAACACTTAAAATCTACTCTCCTAGTGTTTTCAAGAATACAACACGTTATTATTAATCATAGTCACCATGTTATACAATAGATTTCTTGAATTTATTTTTCTTATCTGAAATTTTGTATCACTTGACCAGCATCTCCCTAACTACCACCCCCATCCCCAAACCCCTGCCCAGTCTACGGTAACTACCATTCTACTCTCTGATTCCATGAGTTAAACGTTTTTAAAGTTTATATATAAGTGAGATCATGCAGTATTTGTCTGTGTCTGGCTATTTTGCTTAACATCATGTTTCCCAGGTTCATCCTGCATCATAATATTATGCATCATAATATTATGAAAAGAACAATGGACTTGGAAGTCAAGGAGTCCTAGTTTCTAGTCCTAAAACTATAACTTAAATTGTAGAAATTTGCTTAATTTCTCTCAGCTTCAGCACCTTTCTCTATAAAATGAGAGTTTAGACTAATCTTTTCTGGCCTTAAAGAATAAATGCTCTACTTAAAGGGATGTTCCATTTATCAACAGTGCTATTAATTAATAGGATGCCAAAAAAAGTGATAGGGGTAGGGCAATTTGAGTGCCAGGAAGCATGGATTCAATATAGAATTACAGCAATGTGGCTTTTTAGAGGACAATGGAAAAGGAAGACTGCTTAAAGAGTAGGAGGATAAAAAGAAAACCCTCTTGCAAGATAAACTAACAATAAATATAAGATGATAAAAAAATGAGTTATTTAAAAGTGTTCTAGCCAGACAGCCTAATTAAAATTATTATATATGCCTGAAAGTAATAAAGTTGTACAGAACTAATAGACTATTCAAATTGAAGCTACCCAAATACTCATTAAATTGGTCCCCATAAATCTGTAGATGAGGAAACCAAAACAAAGTAAGATGAAATTTATTGCTCATGATCTAAAAGCTGAGCATTTCTAAGTACTTAGTCTGAGATGTCAATGGTGAAGTCAGAAGTAGAACTAAGATACTCCAAAATTCCAGGCCAGATCTTTTTCTACTATACTACTTACTTAATATTTAACTAAAATTGTCCAGACTTGCTTGTGTCATTTAGTCCTAATTAAAAATAACTTGCTGTATACAGAAATATGCACCAATCATAAGAGCGATTCCAATATTTTCTAAATCAGTACTCACTGCACATTGATCTACTACATCAATGTTAATTTTTTATGAAATGCAGATATATTAGTAATAAGAGTTTTAATAAAAATTTGAGCTGGGGAAAAAAGTAATGAAAATAATTTAAATAATTGCTGTTTTAATATGCCCAATTGTATGAGGAGTATGTTTTATCAGAATTAGATACCTATATGTATCTGTTCATACCATAGGCAGGTCAAATATAAATTAAAAATGCTAATCCTTCTTGATTTTTATCAAAAATTAATTTTAGAAGTGAACTAGTAACACCGAGTTGGAAGTGACTTTATGTTCCACGCCCTACATTTTACATATAAAGAAATTGTGGCAAAGGACATAATATAATTTGCCTGAGGTTTTGATCACAGGGATAATTTTGGAAAGATGAGAGTTTATTCAATAATTACTAGAAAGAGAAGCCTTAAGGCATCGAGACTAGTAAGAGAGCTTATTCAAGAGAAGAGCCATTTCTATAATTTTCAGCACTCGAGATGATGATGCAGTGATGTTTTTCTTTTTAAAGCTCATACACAGAACTCAGGCCTTTAAAAAAAAATTCTTAGAGGACCATCTCAATGCAGTTTTACTTTGTTTTTTTTCTAAACACTAATGATATTAAATATATTTTCAAATATCCTTATTTGCCATCTGCATATCTTCTTTAGGGAATATCTATTCAAATCTTTTGTTGAATTTTTTAAAAAATGGGTTATTTTCTTTTATTGTTGAATTTTAAGAGTTCTTTATATATTCCGAATACAAATCCTTTATCAGATATGTTTGACAAATATCTTTTCCTAGTCTTTGGATTGTCTTTTAATTTTTTAATGGCATTTTTTGAAGACCAGTAGTTTTTAATTTATCATAATTTTCTACTGATAAATGCCTTTTACATTTAACTTCAGGAATCTTGAACTAATCCAAGGTCTCAAAGATTTTCTTCTATATTTTATTCAAAAATAATATAGTTTTAGTTCTTAGATTTTTGGGTGGCCCACTTGGAGTTGATTTTTGAGCATGGTTTGAAGGATTAAGGTTCAATTTTTTACATAAGGACATCCAATTTTTACACTACCATTCTTGAAAGGACTAGCCTTTCCCCATTGAGTTTCCCTAGCACAGTTACTGAATACCAATTGACCACATATTTGTGGACCTATTTCTGGCCTCTATTCTATTTCATCCATCATACTTACACCAATATCATACTATTTTGATTACTGTATTTCTATAGCAAATTTTGAAATAAAGTATTAGTGTAAAACCTCTGTCTTAGTCCATTCAGGCTACTATAACAAAATACCATAGACTTGGTAGTTTATAAACAACAGAAATTTATTTCTCACCTGGAGGCTGGGAAGTACAAGATCAAGGTGCCAGCAAATTCAGTGTCTAGTGAGGGCACACTTTCTCATAGATGGCACCTCCTTGCTGTGTGTCCTCACGTGGTAGAAGGGGCAAGGCAGCTCTCTGGGACCTCTTTTATAAGGACACTAACACCATTCATGAGGACTCCACCTTCATGACCTAATCACCCCCCAAAGGCCTCACCTCCTAATACCATCACCTTTGGGATTAGGACTTCAACACATCAATTTTAAGGGGACACAAACATTCTCACCATCGCACCCTCCAACTTTATTCTTGTTTTTCAATTTTGCTATTTTATGTCCTCTGCTTTTTCATAAATTTTGTATCTAACTTGCCAATTTTTATGTTTTAAAAACAGCCTTCTGGCATTTTAATTGCGATTTCTGTTGAATCTATGTAATAATTTGGGAAAAACTGACATGTTTACAGTATTGAGTTTTCCAACCCCATAAACATAGTATATCATTCCATTTGTTCAAATCCTTAATTTCTCTCGGCAATATTTTATAGTTTTTAGTATATAATTCTTGTGCATTTTTGTTAAATTCAACTCTAAATGTTTCATTATTTTGATGCTATTGTAAATATTTCTTGTTTCAGTTTAGCTTCCAATATTTCACTGTTATTATATAGAATACATTTGATATTTTTAAGTTAAACCTTATATCTTCTCCCCTTACTAAAGTCATTTATTAGTTTTAATAGCTTTATTGGTAGATTCTACAGGATTTTCTACATAGACAATCATATTGTCTGTGAATATACAGTTTACTTCTTCCATTCAGATCTGTACATTATTTATTTCTTTTATTTGCCATATTGCACTGATTAAGACCTCTTATGAAATGTTACATAAAATTGATGGGAGCAGACAACTCTGCCTTGTTTTCAGTCTTAAGAGGAAAGAATTCAGCCTCTTATCATTAAGTATAACATCTGCTGTAGGTTTTTGTAGAGACCCTCTATTAAGTTGAGGGGGTTTTCTTTTACTCTTTCTTTGTTAGGTGTTTCTACCATGAAGGGAATTTAGTCAAATGCTATTTCTGCATCTATTGAGATTATCATATGATGTTCTGGTGGATTATTTGGATTGATTTTCAAATACTGAACCATTTTTGCCTTCCTAGGATGAACTCTACTTGATCATAATAAATTATCTTTTGTATACATACAGGTATGCTTTCTATATAACCTTTCTATGTATCTTTTGCTAAATTTGATATGTTAAAATTTTGTTAAGCACTTGTACATTTATATCCATGAGAAATATTTATTTTAGACATTTTTTTCTTATATTGTCTTTGGTTTGGATGTAAGGGCAATTTTGTACTACTGAAATGAGGGAAGTTTTCCCTTTTCTAGTAGTTTTTGGAAGAGTTGGTATTGAATTGGTAATATTTCTTCCGTATATGTTTGGTAGAACTTAACAATAAAACCATCAAGGCAGGAATTAGTCTCTGTGGGAATATTTTTAAATATAACTTAATCAGTTTTTAAAAATAGATGTTATCTATCCTTTTTGGGTGAGCTTTCATTGCTTGCATCTATTAAAGAATATGTCAATTGTTTATTTAAATTATCAATGATTCCCATAAATTATAACTTTCCCTTATTATATTTGCATGCTTCATCTCTCATTCCTAATATTGGTAATTTGTGTTTTCCTGATCTTTTCATTTTTTTTGATACAGAGTTTATCAGAAAATATAAATTATTTTTAAGATAATCTTTCTGGCTGATTTAAGTTTAGTTGTGATATATTTACATATGAACAGTCTAGGTAAAACTGTGAGTCCGGTAAATTTTACATCATTTTCTTCTATCTCCTGTATATGCACCCTTCTACTATTCTACCTTTTCTTGATGCTCTCTCTAATTATCTTGAGTTGTTTTACTTGGCATCCTATTATTGTGACACTTGCCAGAGTTTTCTCTGTTTCCACAAAGTCCATTCTCTCAGAACTCTCTCTCTGTCTTTTGTCTAAAGTCCATCGCTTATGACCTGATGTTAAATTTTTATGGGAAAAGTAGTTATATCTAAAATGTTTGTGCTTTGTACCTCATGAATACTGGAGCATAATCGTGCTCAAATTTCTTTTCTGATTCCCTGATCCATGCACACAATGGTCTACCTAGCTCTCTTCCTGGACTACTGAGAGCACCTTAAACTCAACTTGTTCAAGACTGAACCGATCATCTTTCCCTCTAATTCTTCTACTTCTGTTTAAACTCTTAAAGAATACCACCTTCTATCTAGATACGTAAGATAGAAATATAGTAGATATCTTTGATGTATCCCCTATTAACCCTAAGTAATTCATTTGCACCCTTGTTCATTTTAGCATTTGATAGAATGTCTTGAGAATCTCTATCTATGCCTATCTGTCTTGACCTACTCTTACTCCCTGGGAGGTCACTATCACTTGCCACTTGCCTGGACTACTGCAATAGTTTTCCAACTAATCTCTTTGTTTCTATTTAGGCTCATGTTAGAATAAATTTTTAACCCCAAAGCACTATTTTTTTCCCAAAACACTGGTCTGATGGATATTATTTCTCTATTTAAAACATTTCAATGACTTTCCATTGCTCTTAGGATAAAACCGAACTTCTCTACATGGAAGATAAGGCCTTTCTAGAGCTTATCAACTACTCCAGCATATTAGGGAACCACATTCTCCTTTGGATGCTTATTCCTTATTACAAGATCACTCTTTTCCATCTGGCATGATCTATCTTGTGTTTCCTTTTGTGTAAGACATTCTTTCCTACACTTTTTACCACTGAATGCTTATTCATGCTTCAGATCGTGGGTTAAACAGCACTCCCTCAGGGAAGCTTTCTCTGGGATAATTTAATTCTCTGTGTTATCCCTTTCATCCAGTTATTTTTTTCCTAGAAATCCAGGCAACAAATATTAAGGATCTACTATTAAATGCCTAATACGTTCCATGGTTCTTTCATAGTACCATCTATCTTTGCTTCCTAGTACTTATTGTTGTAATTTTCCATTTATCCCTGTCACCATTTGATTACTATCTCTCTCCTCTAGATTATAAGCTTCATGAGAGGAACAAAGATTTTTTTGCATTCTCTTTTGATGCCCAGCTTAAGGCCCATAGTATGGCAGGTACTCATTAAATATATATTAAATAAATAAAGGAGCCCAAAGAAAATAACTATCCGGAAGATAGAGGAAATATTCTGGGGCAAGTTTGTCTTGCTCAATTCTATTCAACACACATTACTCAAAAAATTGTTCGCTGACTCTATAATCACAATTCAGTCTTTGTGTACATAAAATGTATCAGGAACTTTTTTAAAAATGTAATTTGAAGGAGGGTTCTAGGAGATGCAAGTTTGGAGGTTTGATTGTAGACCCTAAGCATGAGGAGTTAATTTTAAACTTTACAAATAAAACATTTAATTGTGTAAAAACAGATGCAACAGACTTATATTTGATTAAAATAATCTAATATTTTATAATCAAATGAAAGAAAATTAAAATTTGATCCCACAGACTACTAGATGTCCTTAAAATTATACTTGTACCTTTTCTACTTGGTGAGTCATTAGGCACTAATTGACTCAAACATACAAATGCAATAAACTTGAAATGGCTTGTTCAACAAGGTTTTGAATTTATAGTAAATGACTGTGTTTTGTTCCATTTGAGAGAAGATTAAATAAAATATGTTTAGCTTCGGCTTTATCTTTTGAACAAGATAAGTAAGATCTCGGTACTCAATGCATATTTTTTAATGCAGGACAAATTATTCATCCTTAAGCAATTTAATTTAAAAGGTATTATTTTTCAAGTGGTATTAACATAAACCATTCCTGCCATAATTTACTGATTATTTTTATCTCATCTTTAGGAATACATATACTGAATACCTTAACTCAGGTGCAAGTACTTCATCACATTTTATTAATGTTTTAAACGTATTTATTTTTCTGTAACATTTATTAAGGATATCTCTAACAAATAAGGAAAAAAATTAACATTTCTCTCTTAGGAATCCCTTCTCTTCTACATGCATCTCAGGGTCAACACTAATTAACGCACATAAGCAATGCAAAAGAAAGAGGAAATTATCATGCTGGTTTATTAAGCACTGATGCGGAAGCAGTCTTACTATCTTTATATGACATTCCCATAATAGAATGCCAGTTCAAATGCCAAAGAAGTTTGAAAGCAGTCACTGAGAAAAGCACATTGTTTACCGGAAAATCATTGTTTATATAAAAGGCATTACAGTCTTCTCATACGTGTGGGTTGGAGGGGGATATACTTAATGTAATGATCCCATTCAAGGAACATTTTTAACTGAATTAAATATGAAATCAATATGGCTATTTTTATCAATAATCATAGATCTCCTTTTACAACACATTCTATAGAAAATATACACTATACTTGTTTTAAAATTGAAAAGATGTTAAAGGTTGCCAAAGCCAGTCTCCAGAAAAGTACATCAAAAAATCCTTTGAGTTCAACCATATACTTGCGTTTCTATAAACATACCAGCTAATAAACTATAAAATTCAAGTAAGCATTTTAGAAATTCTAAAATTTAATTTCACTCCAAGCAAAACTAAGAATAAAACACATGGGTTTCTTGGTGAAAAAAATCAGGATTGATTGTTTTTATTTGCAATTAAAATGTCAGTGCAGGAATTCACAGGGCAGGGAGTGAGTTGAAGAAAACACAGGTGCCTAATTCACAAGCTACAAAAAAATAGTATAAAGGTGACCATCTGGGGAAAGCTGGCTGACTTAATTTTCCTATGAGCTTACCGTCTGTTCCATATTTCTCTTCCAAACTCCACATTCTGACCTTGAAAATGCATCTACATATTTTGCTATATGCATTTCCTTCTATACATAAATGCAGGTAAACCTAATTATGCAAAAGATATAAATAAAACAAAGGACATATTGTGTTATCTTTGTTTAATCTCAGTTTTCTGACTTTTTTTAAAGGTTTTGTTTCTGGTGGTGACGCTTTTCAGCCTTTTGGCCATTCTATGAATTCCTACACTTTCCATGAAACACCTGCAAGTGCTGACAAGCACAGTTCTAGGAAACAAATGCTCCTCTAAGAAAGGTGGTTCAGGCTGGGCGTGGTGGCTCACGCCTGTAATCCTAGCACTCTGGGAGGCCGAGGTGGGAGGATCCCTCAAAGTCAGGAGTTTGAAACATGCCTGAGCAAGAGCGAGACCCTGTCTCTACTAAAAATAGAAAGAAATTAATTGGCCAACTAAAAATATATAGAAAAAATTAGCTGGGTATGGCAGCGCATGCCTGTAGTTCCAGGTACTTGGGAGGATAAGGCAGAAGGATTGCTTGAGCCCAGGAGTTTGAGGTTGCTGTGAGCTAGGCTGACATCATGGCACTCTAGCCGGGGCAACAGAGTGAGACTGTGACTCAAAAAAAAAAAAAAAAAAAAAAGAACGAAAGGTGGTTCACAAGAAGGTATAGAAGGTAAACCTCTGAGAATGTGATGTAGAGGACATGTGGACCCAAGATTGTAATCCTGATGTGGACATGATGGATAGTGAAGTAATACCCACAGGAAAAAAGAGAAAGCTAAAACAGTGAGGAATTCTTGGCTTACCAAAAATCACTGATTGCCAAAATATCCTGGATCTATCAGGATTTCTGAAGGACAGCATCACACTTCACTGCCATTGTGAATGAATATGCTGAGCAGAAAAACATCTACTTGGTTTTCTTTTTATATTTCAGTCTGAATACCGAAAATGATGCTCATCACACAAAAAGTACTTACTTTCAAAGGACTCGTTGCTAAATCCTTCCTTTAAATAGTCTTTTGCTCTATCCTGTAATTTTTTTCTAAAAAAACTATACCTATTAATATTACATCTGCAGTGTCCCTAATTCATGCTTTAATCCTTTTGAGATTATTCTCTGTCACTATATATTGTATGGTATCTATGCTTCTGAAAACTTTTTCCAGCCTTGCATATTTTTGCCGCATCAGAGCCTGAATTTAAACTTGTCTGTCCCCTCAGCATCTTAAAGCTCACTGTTAAGCTAAACTCATCAACTTCATGGACCACTATGTTTCCCCTGTGATTTTTCTCCTTTCTTTATTTTCACTATCTATTAGTTAATAAGGCACATCCATTGATATCTCTTTCTTTTTTTTCATTACCATAGCTCCTCCTCAAGTTTGGATCAGATCATCCAGATTACTATAATAATATAGTCCAAAATCCTCAAACTATTCCAAAGAATGACAAGGTTCCTTGAACAAAGAGTTCCATATACATATTTCAGATTGCTTGGAGAGTCACAAAATATAGTCTACAAGTAAGGAAACATCTTTGTTTGTTTAACCCAGTGTTTGGGAAACCCAGTATTTCCTAATTTATTTTACCATGGAACTTTTCTCAAAGGAGCATCCAATAAAATCTCCCAAAGTAATGTTTGTAAAGCATTGATCCTCCCCATGCATTCAATTCTACAGCCAATTTTCACATTAGTTAATAAATACACAACACAGATTATTTCACTTTCTTGCTCAATATTTTCAGGCTCTCTCAATTTCCCATCAAAGAAATCTAGACACCCCTATTTATCTGTAAACTATATGTTTCCCCTTATCTTTCATGACTTCCTTCATTTCTGTAGCTCCCCAAATGTCAAGCTTAGCATCTATTGTACAACTGCCCACTCTTAAATCAAATTAATGTGTTTCCTTGAATAAATGTGTGCCATCACTTAGCAATGAATTAACCTTTCAGTACAACTATGATACTATGGGCAATCTCTTCTAATGGTTTCTGAAGCTCCCCAAACGTGAATCAAACTCTACTTTGCTGAGGAAAAATATATTTACGTCATGGAACCCTTATAAGCCAGAAGGGAATGGGGGCCCCATCTTCAATCTTTATAAACAGAACAACAGCCAGGTTAGAATTTTATATTCCGCAAAATTAAGTGTCACAATGGATGGAGAAATTAAGTCTTTTCCAGACAAGCAAACACTGAGGGGATTTGCCATGACCAGACCTGCCTTGCAGGAAATACTCTGAACAGCATTATGCATGAATCAGCACAAGAAATTCCCCTCAGTGTAAAATCACCCAACCCCCCCAAAAACTCACAACTCATAAAACAATAGCAAAAGAGGGAAAACAAAGCAATAACGTTGTACCCAACAGGAAGAACAGATCAACATTCCACATACCAATTTTATCTCTTAACGTTAATGGTGTGAATGCTTTTCTCAAAAGACACAGGCTAGCTGAATGGATGATAAAACACAAATCAAGTACCTGCTGTCTCCAGGAAACACATATAAACCACAAGGATGCGCAGTGACTCAACATGAAAGGATAGAAAAACAAAGATTCCACACAAATGGACATCAAAAGAGAGTAGGCGTAGCCATTCTCATATTAGATAAAATTGAATTTAAGCCAACAAAAGTAAAGGAAGACAAAGAGGGTCATTATATAATGGTAAAGGAAGTAGTTCAACAAGAAGACATAACAATTCTAAATATATGTGGGCCTAACACAGGAGCTCTTAGATACATAAAGCAAATTTTACTAGCTAAACAAAGACATAAATAGCACCATTGTAATTGCTGAGGACCACAATACTTCACTGTCACAGCCTGACAAGTCATCAAAGAAGAAAATAAAGAAATAATGGACTTAAACCGGACTCTGTATCAAATGGACCTAATAGACATTTACAGAACATTCTACCCAAAACTACTGAATATACATTCTTCTCAGCAGCACACGGGATATTTTCCAAGACTGATCATATCTTAGGCCACAAAACAGATCTCAACAAATTTAAAAAGGTTGAAATCATACCATCTATCTTCTCAGATCACAGCAGAATAAAGCTAGAAATCAGTCACAAGAGAAACACTCAAACCTACACAGTCATGGAATATAAACAACCTGCTGCTGAACTATTATTGGGTCAACAATGAAATTAAGATGGGAATCAAGAGATTCTTTGTACGGAACGGCAAAGGGAACACAAGTTATCAAAATCCATAGGACACAGCAAAAGTATTCCTCAGGGGAAAATGCATAGCCTTAACTGCCTACATAAAAAGACAGAAAGACCACAAATCAACAACCTAATGTCACACCTCAAGGAACTAGAAAAGAAGAACAAACCAAACCCAAAGCCAGCAGAAGAAAAGAAATAACAAAGGTCAGAACAGAACTAAATAAAACGGAAAAAAAAAAAAAAAAACAAGCAAAAAATTACAAAGGATCAATGAAACAAAAAGTTGGTTCTTTGAAAAGGTAAATAAAATGTACAAACCTCTTGCTAGACTAACCAAGGGTATTACAAGGCACTATGGAAGCAAAAAACAGAGGGATCTAACCTAAGCTAAAGGAAAAAGAAAAGAGCTCTTGAGGAATCTGGAACCTGAATGCCAAGAACACCAGTAGCTTTTTTTTTTTTTTTTTTGAGACAGAGTCTCGCTCTGTTGGCCGGGCTAGAGTGAGTGCCGTGGCGTCAGCCTAGCTCACAGCAACCTCAAACTCCTGGGCTCAAGCAGTCTTCTGCCTCAGCCTCCCGAGTAGCTGGGACTACAGGCATATGCCACCATGCCCGGCTAATTTTTTCTATATATTTTTAGTTGTCCAATTAATTTCTTTCTATTTATAGTAGAGACGAGGTCTCACTCTTGCTCAGGCTGGTT
>CAUYRT010051648.1:0-13948 GCA_963574885.1 Lepilemur ruficaudatus | reverse complement strand
TCATTATATTTTAATGGTATTGTTCTAAGAAATAATGTAATACATTTCTAAAATATTGAAACTTGAATTATTAATTACAGAATCTACACATTTTATATTTTAATTATCTGCATTTTAACATACTTTTAGATAAGTATGTTTAATTCTGGAAAGATAAAGATATGCATGTATATATATGTGTGTGTGTATAAACATATATATATATATAGAGAGAGAGAGAGAGAGATTCTTTTTTACTAGGTAGATATTTATTAGGATAATATAATAAACTATCATTAAACCATTTTAATCTCTTACATTCTGTATGTTTTTTTTTACTTAACTACTAGGTATATGCATGTGTGTATAAATATGTTGAATTACTCTAGAAGTTTAATTATTGTTTTATTCTGAAAAATATACAGTGAAAGGTGGCAGAATATGACACCCCAAAATATGCCACTTGGTATAAGGATTATTTTGAGATAAAGACACTTGAAAAACAGCAGATTCAAGATCATTCTACTCTCCACTTTACTTCCTGCAAACAAGAGATAAAAAATCCCATATGAAACATGCCTTCCCTGTACCAGGAGAAAGGAAATATTTTCCAATGGAGATTCATAGCTGAAAGAATTCTATACAATAGGAACTTGTTAAAATAATTATCTTCCTTTAGCCTCCCAACATAATTTAGTTACTTTCTCACAATTGTTTCTCTTTGTTCAACCTAATATTAAACATTTGGGTCTTCCAATTTATTTAGGTCTTTATTTCCTTATGAGAGCTTTTGTGTCAAATAAAACATATTAAATTGGTATGCTTTTCTCCTGCTAATCTATCTTAGGCCAACTTAATTCTTAGGCCCAGCTGGTGACATTAAGAGGGTAGAAGTAAAGTTTTGCCTCCCCTAAACAGTTTGTAAACTTCCATGAAATATGATTTTATCTTATAGTCCAGAATCAAAAGTGGTCCCGACTGAATCATAGTTATACCTAGGTATAATTAAAAATGGGCTACTGGTTACAAAACATCACTTAAATGACTGTCTGCTATTATTATGGATTACAGAGTTATACTTATACTTCTTTATACCATCCAGAGTACCTAACACAATGCTGGGTACACAGCACATGCTCATTAGGTTCTTATTGATTATGTGATACATTTGCATTAGAGTGCATAAGGAAGGTAGAAATAGATAATAGCACTTTGTAAAAGGTATAAATGCGACTCAATAAAAGATATCATTACAGTAGTAATGCTCCTAGTAAAATGTTACAGAAAAGGTCATTATTTATCTTTTCTCTTTGTGTAATTTGATGGCTTAATGTTTTTTTTTTCTTTTTGTATATTAGGTCATTGATAATTTGAAAGAAAACAATGTCTCACATGACAAAATTTGGAGCCACCACCATAATGGCCCCATTAGTGATCTTAACTGCTCTCTTCTGTTTTTTGGAGTTAACCATAAGTTAATCTTAATATTGCCTTTGTTGTCTTTGTAACTATAGTATTATATAATGCTTTAGTGATATTTTAATGGGATATTATGGCACCACTTCAAGGAAAGTTACTTTGCTTCACATACAACTATGATTTGTTACTCATTGAGGCATGTACCTTCTCAGCCATTCTGCAGTCCACAGTCCTCTGGAAATCAGGACAATTGAAAGATTGATGTACCATGCTGTTTGCAAATAAAAGTGCATGATTTTAAATTTAAGCCAATATTCAGATTTAAAAATAAACCTGAGAAATCCGTAGGAGCTGAGGAAAAAACTGCTGAAGTAATAAAATTAAAGTTAGGATTATTAGGTTAAAATTCAAAAATAGATGCTACATTATGCTAAAATCCCAACTAAACTACATAAAAGAGTGAAATTTAAGTACTTGCTCTGTGTCACTCATTTTTATAGGATGAAAAGCATGTTAAAATACTTTACATTTGCAAGTAAGGTCATTGTTCCAGTTTTAACTGATTATAATTCTAGACTAAAAGTCTTGAAACCACTGATTAACAGTACTCATTACTTAATAACAATCTATAAATGTTCATTCTATTATTAAATTATGTTTGTCTTTTTATATGTACAAAAATGTTTGCATTTTAAATATTCTAACTCTTGGCCTAAGAGTCAATCACTATGTGCATAAAACATCGTAACTAAAGGGATAAAGATGATGACATAATGCTAACCCCTATTATTGAGGATTTAGTATGGGATTTAAAAACATTTCTTCAACAAAACCAGAAGCTGGTTTTTTAAAAAGATAAACAAAATCAATAGCCCTCTGGCTAGATTGATAAAAACTCAAAGGGAAATGACTCTAATAAACTCAATTAGAAATGAAAAAGGAGAAGTCACAACCGACACCACGGAAATACAAAACAGTATTTTTGATTACTATAAAAAACTATATGCTCAAAAACTACATAATGAGGAGGAAATGGACAGATTCCTGGAAACATATAACCTTCCTGAGTTCACCCAGGAGGTAACAGAATTTCTAAACAGACCAATCTCAAGCTCAGAAATTGGAGCAGTAATTAATAACCTCCCAGAATGGAAAAGTCCCCGACCAGATGGCTACACCTCAGAGTTTTACCAAACATACAAAGAAGTGCTCATACCTATACTACAGACATTATTCCACAACATTGAGAAGGATGGAATTTCTTCTGAATTCATTCTATGCAGCGAATATCACCTTAATTCCAAAACCAGGAAAGGACCCAACAAAAAAAGAAAATTACAGACCAATATCTCTCATGAATATAGATGCAAAAATCCTCAACAAAATTTTAGCAAAAAGAATTCAGCAGCACATCAAAAAAATTATTCATCACGACTAGGTGGGCTTTATTCGAGGGATGCAAGGCTGGTTCAACATATGCAAATCTATAAATGCAATTCGCCTCATAAATAAAAGCAAGAACAAGGACCATATGATTCTCTCAACAGATGCAAAAAAAGTATTTGACAAAGTCCAACACATCTTTATGATAAAAATTCTTAACAAAATAAGCATAGGCGGCTCATACCTTAAAATTATCAAATCCATTTATGACAAACCTATGGCCAATATCATACTAAATGGGGAAAAATTGAAACCATTCCCACTTCAAACTGGAGCTAGACAAGGGATGCCCACTTTCTCCTCTTCTATTCAACATAGTGCTCAAAGTCCTAGCTATAGCAATCAACAAATGTTTCATAAGAACCACATGTTTTGACCCTGTGCTTACACCTGAATATACAGAAACAGAACTTATATTTTTCTCCTTTAAGGAGTGCACAGTTTGCCAGGGGTGAGAGAAAGCTAAATGTAAACAAAGTGTGTAATAGAGTGGGGAAAAACTCAGAAGATGCTGGAACCCTCAATGCTCCACATCTGTAAAAATAAACTGATTTTTGTAATAGAGGATCTTAAAATATCTTCAACACTAAAACATTAAAAAAACACCTTTTTTTGAAGACGATTTTCTTATGTTCTGTCAGATTGTGTCACACCTTTCTAAATACTTGAGGGTCCCCTCATTTATCCTCCTGCCTTCTGACAAGATAATATTTAAACATTGGATTTAATGAATTAAAACTTAAATTTACAGAGAAGTATTTTGTGGGACTCCAACTTATCTACCCTTTATCCCTATCTTATCTACCCTTTATCCCTCCACCATGAAAATCCATAAAATAACACTTGTTGAGGCAAAATAATGCACAGTAGACAACAGGGGGTAAGCCCTTATCTGATTTTTCTCTCAGAATCCAAGAGAGAGAAAAATCATTCATGAAATGCAAATGTTTGCAAGAAGTGGAGACCAACATTCCAATCCCCAGTTGAACATCTCTGCAGCCTCTAGGTTTAATGAACCATACAGTATTATCAGAAGGGGAAATAGCATTAGAGAGATGGCATGGGGGACAATCATGTGGAAAAATGGGAAGGGACATTACCCTCAAATAACCCATTCCTAAAAGGTATGGAAGAGAAATTTAAACTTGATAATGTCTCTGAATTAGAGACCACATAAGATAAGATGAATTTGGGGACTGTAGGGTTGGAGAAGATATTGCAGTATGGGGCAAAGTCATATACATCAGAAAAACACTGAACAATTCTGCCAGATATAGCTAGATATAGAAAGAGAGCAATTCTCCGTGTTAGATGCCAGTTCATGCCCATATCAAACCCCAGACAACAAGCTAGAGTGGCATTTTGCTTGAGTAAGGATATGGCTGCAACCTTGTCAGAGCAGGCACCTAAGCGTACTGAATCTTTTTTTCTTATTCTCTCCCTATTCTCTACCCCTGTAACAGAAAAGCAATTTCAGGAAATAAGATGGAAATTTGGGAGATATAAGAACTTCCCATCCCTCCTAGCATTATCAATTCTTTTGGGGAAAGAGGGAGGGTGGTTGTGGGCTAGAAGGAGAAGGCCTTGGAAATTAATAAGGGATTATATATTAATAAGAATAGCCAACACTTAAGAAATGAAATGTGAGTACTTTCATACCTGAAAATGAGTGAAAGTTATGGAATTTAATTGAGACGTTAAGGAACAATACCTAGCAAGAACTCAGGAATTGAACTGAAAAGAGTTGATAATACTTAGGAAAAAAAATAAAGATATCATCTCATAATTTTACCCCAAATTTATACCCCGATGATTTGAGATATTTCACTAAACTTGTTACAGGTGTTAATCATACCACTTACTGCTTAATGAAAGATATTGCAACTTTGGATTAAAAAGAGAAATATTGATGTAACACATTTCAAATACATAGGATGTCATTGTTCCTAGTCTCTCTCAGTTGATAGAACTAAGAAATATATGGGCGTATACTAACCTATGTGCACACACATAAATAAACAAATATATATATACACATATTATGAATATAAATATGCACATACACATGCACATGTATATTAAACTCTACAGGAGTTCATACTGATGTATAATTCTTATTTAGTATGAGATAATTTATTGCAGCCTTCCACCCTGGTTTATATGTAACCTTCAATGCCATGACTGAGAAACCTGGCTCCTGATATTCATTTACTTATTTGTTTAATCCCTGTGTATATGTATAGTGGTTTTGGAATTGGTAATTTGTAATACTAACTTGATTACAGTGCTAATGTACATTCCTTTTTGTCTTTATAGTCTCCACTTTTTTCTAAAGTTACTTAGGTAAGCATCATCTCCACTATCACCACCTTCACCTAGCTTTATTTCCCTGCTTTATTTTTTATTTCAGAATTTTATGAGGGTACACAAATTTTCCTTACATAATTATCCTTTGTACACTTTGGGTCAACGTTATAAGTGTGCCTTTTACCCAGTTGGTGTGCATTATATCTCTTAGGTGTGAATGTACCCTGACATCCTCCTCCCTTCCACCTACTTGATTTTCCTTGAGTTTTACTTCCATATGTGCACAAAAGTGTTGATCGTTTAGTTCCAATTTAGTATTGAGTACATGTGGTGTTTTTTTTTTTTCCCATTCTTGCAATACTTCACCAAGAAGAATGTTCTCCAGTTACATCCAGGTTGTTACAAAAGATACTAAATCACCATTTCTTTCATGGCTGAGCAGTGATCCATGGTATACAGATAGCACATTTTATTAATCAATTCATGTATTGATGGACACTTGGGTTGTTTCCACATTTTGTAAATGTGAATTGTGCTTCTATCAACATTTGAGTGCAAGTATCTTTTTAATAGAATGTCTTTTATTCCTTTGGGTAAAAGACATATATCATATCATAAGTAAATCCCTAGTAGTGGGATTGCTGCATCAAATGATAGGTCAACTTTTAGTCCTTTGAGATATCTCCATACTACTTTCCATAGAGGTTTTACTACTTTGCAGTCCCACCAACAGTATATAAGTGTACCTTTCGCTCTGCATCTTCACCAGCATCTGATGTCCTGGGATTTTTTGATAAAAGCCATTCTCACTGGAGTTAGGTAATATCTCATTGTGGTTTTGGTATGCGTTTTCTTGATGATTAGAGATGTTGAGCATTTTTCATATGTTTGTTAGCCATTAGTCTATCTTCTTTTGAAAAGTTTCTGTTCAGGTCTTTTGCCCACTTTTAAATGGAGTTATTTGATTTTTTACTTGGTGATTTGGGTGATTTGCTTGAGTTTTTTTGTAGATTCTAGTTATCAGCCCTTTATCAGATGTATAACTTGCAAATATTTTCTCCCATTCCATAGATTGTCTATTTGGTCTATTTGTTGTGTCCTTGGCAGTGCAAAAACATTTAATTTGATAAGGTCCCATATATGTTTTTTTGTTGTTGTTGTGGCTATGATTGCTTTTGGAGTCTTCCTCATAAATTATTTGCCTAGGACAATGACTATAAGAGTTTTTATGACCTCTTATTCTAGAATTCTTATAGCTTCATGCCTTAGGTTTAAGTCTGTTATACATCATTAATTAAGTTTTGTGAGTGGTGAGAAGTGCAGATCCTTTTCAGCTTTCTATATGTGGCTATTCAATTTTCCCAGCACTGTTTATAGAATATGGATTCTTTACCCAGTGTATGTTTTTGTCTGCTTTATCAAAGATCAGATGACAAAAATGAGAGTGGATTCATATCTGGGTTCTCTATTCTAATCCATAGATCTATGTCTCTGTTTTTGTGCCTGTTCCATGTTGTTTTGGTTACTATACCCTTGTAGTATAGCTTCAAGTCTGGTAAAGTGATGCCTCCCAATTTGTTCTTATTATGTAATGTTGCATTAGATATTTGGGGTCTTTTTTGGTTCCATATGAAGCACAGAGCTATTCATTCTAGGTCTGTGAAAAATAACATTGGTATTTTAATGGGGATTTCATGGAATCTGTAAATCACTTAGGGTAGTATAGACATTTTAACAATGCTGATTCTACCAATCCATGAGCATGATATGTTTTTCCATTTGTTTACATCGTCTGCAATTTCTTTCCTCAGTGTTCCATAGTTCTCCCTATAGAGATCTTTCACCTCCTTAGATATATATATTCCCAGGTATTTTATGTTCTTTGTTGCTATTGTGAAGGTTATTGTGTTTTTGATTTGATTCTCAGCTTGACTGTTATTTGTGCATATGATTTATGTACATTGATTTTTAGCCTGAGACTCTGCTGAACTTATTTACTAATTCCAGGAGTCTCTTGGCTGAATCTTTGGGGTTTTCTAGATATAAACTCATACCATAAGAAAAGAGCAATGGTTTGACATCTTCTTTCCCCATTTAGGTACACTTAATCTCCTTCTCCTGCCAGAGTGCTCTGGGTAGGATTTCCAGAACTATGTTGAATAGAAGTGGTGATAGAGGGCAAACTTATCTAGTTCCAGTTCTAGGCAGGAATGCTTTCAATTTTTTCCTATTCAATATGATGTTTACTGTGAGTTTGTCACATATGGCCTTAATAATTTTGAGTTACATCCCTTCTAAGCCTATTTTGTTGAGAGTTCTTATCATAAAAAGGTGCTGAATTTTGTCAAATGCTTTTTCTGCATGTATTGAGAGGATCATATGGCCTTTGTTTTTACTTCTATTTATGTGGTGAATCACATTTATAGATTTGCATGTGTTGAACCATCCTTGCATATCTCAGATGAATCACACTTGGTCATGGTGAATTATTTTTTTGATATGCAGTTGAATTTGGTTTGATAAGTTTCTATTGAGAATTTTTGCATCTATATTCATAAGTGATATTGGTCTATAGTTTTCTCTTTTGCATTGTATCCTTTCCTGGCTTTTTTATCAAGGTGATACTGGCTTCATAGAATGTGTTCAGGATGATTCTTTCCTTCTGAATATTATGGAATAATTTCTGCAGTACAGTTACCAGTTCTTCTTTATAGTTTTAGGGAAAATTTTGGTGTGAAACTGATACAGCACTTTTTTTATTAGAAGATTTTTTATTGCTGCATCAATTTCAGTTCTCAATATTGGTCTGCTCAGGAGTTCTATTTCTTCCTTTTTGAGCCTAGGGAGATTGTGTGTTTGCAAGAATTTGTCCATTTCCTCCACATTTTCAAGTTTCTGAACACAGAGATTTGCATAATATTCAAAGATGATGTTTTGTATCTCTGTCATAACACTTGTGATTTCTTCTTTTTCATTTCTGATTGAGCATATTAAAGTCCTTTCCTTTCTATTTCTTGTTACTCTAACAAGAGGCCTGTCAATTTTGTTTAAATTTTCAAAGAACCAACTTTTTGTTTCATTAATGTTCTGTATAGTTCTTTTGCTATAGATTTAATTTAGTTTGGCTCTGGTCTTGGCTATTTCTTTTCTTCTATTGGGTTTAGGATTGGTTTGCTCTTACTTTTCGAGTTATTTGAGATGATTCTTTAGGTTGTTGATCTATGATTTTCTGTCTTTTTGATATGGACTTTTAAGGCTATCAGTTTTCCTCTCAGGACTGCTTTTGCTGTGTCCCATGAATTTTTATAACTTAGGTCCCTATTAACATTTAGTTTGAAGAATCTTTTGATTTCCATCTTTATCTCCTTCTTGACCCAACTATCATTCAGCAATAGGTTTTTTAGTTTCCATGACTTTGTGTAGAGATCAGTGTTTCTGTTGGAGTTGATTTCTAATTTTATAACACTGTGGTCTGAAAAGATATATTGTATAGTTTCTATTTTCTTAAATTTGTTGAGACTTGTGTCCTAGAATGTGGTAAATTTTAGAAAAAGTTCTGTGAGCTGATGAGAATAATATATATTCAGTATTTTGGGGGGTTGAATGTTTTGTAAATGTCTTTTAGGCCCATTTGTTTTAGAGTTATGTTTAAGTTAATTTTAATATGCTCATTTTCTGTTTGGAGGCTCTGTCCTGTTCTGTCAGTGGGATGTTAAAGTCTCTGGCTATGATGACATTGCTGTTTATCATTTTGTTTAGATCAAGTAGGATTTGCTTTAAGTATCTGGGTGTTCCTGTATTAGGCACATAAATATTTAGGATTCTTAAGTCTTTTTGTTGAATTGTTCCCTTCACCATTACATAGTGACCATCTATGTCTGTATTTAATTTTGTTGTTTTAAAGTCTGGGTTATCTGATATGAAAATGGCTACAGCTTTATTTTGGTTTCCATGTGCATGGAATATTGTTTTCCATCCCTTCACCTTGAGTTTGAATGAGTGCATGTGAGTTACATGTGTTTCCTGGAAACAGCAAATATTTGGCTTGTATTTTGTTATCCATTCAGCCAGCCTATGTCTCTTCAGTGGGGTCTTCAAGCCATTCACATTTATTGAATTGTGGGGATTGATATGTGGGGTGGGTTTCTGTTTATCCTGTTGTATAGACCCTTTTTGCTTTGTTTTACCTCTTGAGCCATTGTGGTAGCTGGGTTCTGACCTTTAGCTTTTGGATGATTTTACACCGGTGGGCGTCTATGGTGCTAATCAATGTGTAATGCGGGACTGAGTACTTCCTTCAAGGCTGGTCTGGTCTTTGCAAATTCCCTTAGCTATTGCTTGTCTGGGAAAGTCTTTATTTCTCACTAATATGAGACAATCAGTTTTGCAGGATACGTAATCCTAGGCTGGTCATTAATATGTTTGAGAAGACTAAAGATCCGTCCCCAGTCCCTTCTAGTTTATAAGGATTCAGTTAAGATATCTACAAATAGTCTGATAGGATTTCCTTTGTAGTTTACCTGCTATTTTCCTTTACTGCTTGTCGGAGTGCTTCTTTTGTGTTTACTTTATCCAGCCTTGTGACTATGTGATGTAATGATTGCCTTTTCATGATGAATTTCCCAGGGGTCCTGTGTGCTTCTTATACTTGGATATCTAGATTTCTAGCTAGGCCAGGGTAATTTTCCTCAATTATTTCCTCAAATAAATTATCCAACACTTGTGTCTTTCTTCTTCACCCTCAGTGATGCATATGATTTATATTTTGGCATCTTTACATAATCCCACATTTCTTATAGGCTTTCTTTGTTCATTTTGACTGTTTATGTAGCTGACATTTCACTTTGACATGTCTTGTTTTAATTTTATTGTGAAGCTACATCCTCAGTCTTTCAAAAGCACACTGTGGCTTGTGAATATCTTTCAATTTTTTGGTGCAATTTTTGTGAAACCATGGATAAGTAAAAAATTCATGTTATTTTTGAATATGAGTTCCATCACTGAATCAATGCAGTGCAGACAGCTCAAAATATCAATGAAGCGTTTTGGAAGGATGTGTCTAATGAATGCACACTATATCAATGGCTTGAATAGTTTCATTCTGGTGATTTTATTCTTGAAAATAAGTTACATGGGTGACCTAAGGCCAAGCTGTATAATGATGAGCTCAAAGCTGTAGTGGACATGAATCCATCTCAACCTACACATAAATTACCAACAAGGTTTGACATTCCTATTCCAACAATATTGGACCATTTGAAACAAATCATCACAGTGAGGAAGCTGGATAGATGGGTTCCACATGAATTAAACAAGCCTTAGAAGAGAAATCATCACAAAGCTTGCCTTTCTTTGCTGTCACAACATAAAGTCGAATGATGTTTACACTGTATTCTTATGTGTAATGAAAACTGGATTGTTTTTGACAATTGCAAGAGTTCAGCACAATGATAAATAATAAAGGTGAAGTGCCAAGACACATTCCAAAACTGAATATTCATAAAAAAAGCTAATGGTGCGTGTTGATGGTCCAGCGCTATTATTATCCACTATAGTTTCGTGAAACCTGGTTGATGGATTACAGTGGATATCTACTGCAACCAATTGGATGAAATGATGAGGATGCTTATGAATAAGTAGCCAAGGCTGTTCAATAGAGACAGGCTGATTCCCTTGCAAGACAATGCTTGAGCACATGTCACAAAAACAATTCTACTCAAACTACAGAGGCTATACTTGGAAAGTCTCTGTCATCCACTGTATTCACCAGACCTTGCACCTAATGATTACCACTTCTTCCATGCTTTGGACCACTTCTTGCAAGAAAAAAATATTTAATTCTCAACAAGTTGTGGAAAACACCTTTCACAATTTCATCACCACTTGCTCTCTAGGCTTTTTTGCTGCTGGCATAAGCAACCTACCATTAAGCTGGCAAAATTGTGTCTATAGTTTAGGTGCACACTTTGATTAATTGTACTGTTTCTTGCTTGAGACATAATAAACCAAACTTTTGATCCAAAATGGGACATTTCATATTTAATTACACAATATTTATGCTCTAATATTTATTATTCCTGCTTGTTTGGGCTTAATTTACCCTAACTTTTTTTGTTTCTTTACGTAGAAAGTAAGGTAATTGATTTAGGAGTTTTATTCTTTTCTTATATATTCATTTAGTGTTAAACATTTCTTTCTAAGCCCTTGTGAGTTTCATTCAAGAAATTTTGATGATTTATATTTTTATTTTCCTTCAGTTCAAAGTATTTGTTAAGTTCCATTGAGATTTTCATTCAGACATATGGGCTATATACAATTTTTTCAATATTTTTCAGATATTTGGGTGTTTTTCATATATTCTTCTCTTGTCTTGCTATATTTTAAGATAGTAAATTATTTTATTTATATACTTTAAATTGTGTTAAGGTTTGTTCTATGCTTTAGAATATTGTCTATCATGAGGGGTATTCCATATGAAATTGTAAAGGTTGTATATTCTTCTGTCATTTAGGGGATTATTATATGAATATCAAATAAGTCAAGTTGATTGAGAGTGTTGTTAATGTCTTATATACTCTTGATGATTTTGTATCAAATTGATAGATACAAAGATAGATAGATTAATTGAAAGAGGATCATTGAGGTGTCTAATTTTAATTTTGAATTTGTGTATTTCTCTTTACAGATTTGTAAGTTTTGCCACATTTATTTGATGACATTTTGTTATATGTATGCTTGTTAATTTTTTTAATTTTGGAGAATTGACTTCTTTATTATAATGTAATGTATTTTTGTATCCTTAATCACCCTTGTTCAAAAGTCTACTTTGTCTGAAATTAATATACTTTCTCCAGCTTTATTTTGGTCATTGTTTGCATGCTATGTCTATCTCTTTACTGGTCCTTTTAGCTTTTCAAAGTCTTATTTAAAGTGTTTATTTTTTTGCATGTAGAACTTGAGTATTCTATCTGCTTTTTATTTTCTTTTTTTCTCTATGTGTTTTAATTTGTGTAATTTCTATTGCCTTATGTTAAATTGTATTAATTCTTTTCTTGGTTATGTTGAGTCCATTGACGGGCTCCACTGAAAACATTCTCCATTTCTGTTACTGTGGTTTTGATTTCTAGTATTTAAATTAAATTATTTCTTACAGTTTCCATTTCACTGCTGAAATTACCTATGGCAGAGAAACCACAGGGTGTTCCATGATTCCTATTTTCAGGTGTTCATGTCCTGTAATCCTATCCCCTCAAGTGCAAGTGGGGCCTTCGCCATGTTTCTAGACAATAGAACATGAAACAGTGAAAGATTATATACATGTAATTTAAATACCAAATAATTTGATTTTAAGGTATGCAAAAAGTAGATTATTATCATTGGGCCTAACTTAATACGTGGAAAACTCTTAAATGAGAAATTGGAGAAAGATGGTGGACGACTAAAGCCGCCAGCCAGAGTGTCTCCGCAAAAAAGACAGATTTTAGAAGAAAGCGGAAGAAATAAGCAAGCAGACAACCAGACATCGGGCGATGGTCAGAAGGAGGGATACCTGAGACCACGAGAGACTCCATGGGAGGAGGTTGCGGAGGAGAACTGGAAGGAGAAAGCCCACGAGAAGCTTGGAGACCGGCGACAAGGGTAGGTGGAGCGGCTAACTTTCCCCTCCCTTGCATCTCAGACTGCGGGTGGGCTCCTGGGCAGTTGGAGAGACCTGCTAACACAAGCCCATAGACGGCTGCTGCCGGTGAGCGGTGAGCCTCTTGTGGACACGGCACCAGGATCCCACCTCCCCCGGGACACCTCCCAGCCCACAGACTCAAGCCGATTGGCAGGTGCCATATTGCCTCATTCTCCCCTCCCCCTTCCCTACCCTCGGCTGCCGAGAGAGACAATTTAGCCACCACCCGGAGGGATTTCAAGGGAACAGGACCTTTCCATTTGGGGCCCTACAGCAGACTGAGGGGTACTCAGACTGTGAGCTCCCTATCCGCCAGCCCTCCCAGGCGCTGCTGGCCTGGTGACTCCAGGAAAACAGGGCAGATCCCGAGGCTGAGAGACATCGACCCAGCTTGGGCACCCTGTGGGTGACTTAGGACTGACATGCCACTTCCTGGCGGGGTCAGGCTTTGAATCTCGGGGCCCAGGGATCAGACCTGCAGACCAGAGCCGGTGCACCCAAGTCTTGCATTGCCCTGGAGCAGACAAGGGACATTTGTGAATGTGCCTACTTGGTGTGTGTGCCTTCGGGGGTAGATCAGCATGCTTGAGGGGCAACTCTCCCTGCAAGGGAGGGCCATGTCCCCAGCCCAGGCTGCTATCCTGGGCAGGGAACCTCCCGGCCTGCATCACAGCCAGGGGAGACCCGCTGGCGTTGAGGTCCTGCCCACTGGCAGAGGCCCAGGAGAAACTGCGGAGCCGGGTAGGGCGGAAAGGAGCGAGACTTGCTCCAGACTGCAGGTCTCAGACAGCCCCACCCCCACACGCAGACTTTCTGGCTGAGTGGGGCCATTTCAGCCCCTCCCTGACAGCTTTGCCCAGAAGCAAAGAAAAGCCTTTTGACCCGTGCAACAGCAACTGTGGTGCTTGAAGGCAGGCTTACCCAACCCAGCTCTGCCCAGATTCACTCCCAGACCCGCCCCCACTGAGGAGGAGAATAAGGACACACCTGGAAATCCCAGGGCACCACCACCATGTGAGGCACTAGGGTGCCTCTCCAGAGGAACCAGAACTGATTCCAGGACCCAAAAACAACACTCTAGTCTGCTCCTCCCAGCAAGCGCCACCTACTGACAGGGAGGTC
>CAUYRT010051647.1:0-16934 GCA_963574885.1 Lepilemur ruficaudatus | reverse complement strand
TTTTTATTAGGGGAAAACTACAAAGCATTTACAGTATAATGTTTACAGTCACAATTTATAGTGAGCTGATCTCCCAAAATATATTACCACTCAAGTTGGCCTGTCTTGTTGCATTCAAAAATCTACTCTGTCAAAGTAGTCCATAGAGTACATACATAGTGCTCCAACTGTATCTACGTACAACCAACACTCAAGTGTATAATTAAATGATTTTCAGTGAATTTACCAAGGTGTATTTAAAATGAAAACCATGTTACCTCCTGGCTTAAGAACCTACTAAGTAGATTTCCATTACTCTTAAATCATACTTCTTCTCACTTATTATTCCACCGACAAAAAAGCCCAGAGACTTTTTATTATTCTAATTTTGTTTTTAGTTCCCTCTCCAAATAAATTTGAGCAGATGGTGTCCTGCTTCTTTTCTCTGGCGCTGTACTTTTAAATCAACTTGATCACCAAAAGGAGACATTGTCAACTACAGCTACAGAAGGCTAATTCATTAGTTATATGAGAAGAAAAGGTAACAGTCCACAAATTTTAAGGTAATTATTTCCTTTTAAAAGCTTCATGATGTTTAAGCCCCCTATTGGTCCTTAATATCTTTTAGCTGGGTGAAGAGGAGAACCTGCATTCTCACTGTGATTATGTGATGTGATCAGGGAGAAAGTTAAATGTCCAAATAGATACATTTCCAAAGCCATTGCAAGGGGCTTCAAGACATTACATTTCTGAGTATGTCTTCTATATATTAGGTCTTTGGCATTAGCTCTTCTTTCTTCATGAAAACCTTTTCATGAATATTTGCATAATTTTGTAGTACAAGTTCTTCAGATGTATTTTCAAAGTAACCTTTTGAAAGAGGACTTTTCTGACTATAGTTTTTAAGGTCACAATTCACTCTTTTCCTTTATGTGTTCTACTCTTTTATTTTTTCCAATATGATCCTCTAATAGATTATGCATTACTTATTACATAATTATTTACTATGGCTCCTCCTATTGCTAGAATATAAATTTTATGATTTATGTCTCCTTTTTTTCAGTAAAGTATCCTAATATAAATTACCTCCTAAATAATGCCAGGCATATAATAGCTCTTTGATATGGATGTGCTGAATGAATAAATAAATTAATTGACAGTTAAAGAAATAAACTTTCTTTGGGCCACTTACCAAGAAATCATTAATAACTAATTATTGTGACAGTCTAAATGATCCTGAAACAAATCGGAGAGGAATAGCCAAGAATACTCCATATCCTCTAAGAACAAAGCTTGAGAGCTTTGATACTCTACTAAATTATTAACTAGTGATGCCATCTGAGATATTAAAAAGGAAGAACCATTTGAATGCAAACAGACTAGTGAAGTGGGCTTTCCCTCTCAGGAAGGTAATGGGAAGTAAAATGTATAATATACATAATCTGAGTTTCTATTGGATTTATTCACGTAGAAACAGAGCCTTTTGTGGAAGCAAAAAAAAATGCATATCTGTAACATATCCACAGATACTTAATATTATGGAATATTGCAGTTTTGTGGTCTCAATAATGAAACATCTCCTCTATAGAACATATATACATACCCTCCCACACACAGAAATGTGCACTTCATGCCTATGAACATAGAGACTCTTCCATCCCCAGGATTATTTCTCAAAATTACATATATTTAAAAGGCACACTCGATTTGCAGTTTTAATGGTTACACATTTTACTTGTAAAAATATAACTTTAATTTAGCAGTTAAGATATAAAGCTGGTAAATCTATTTTTTGTGGAGGTCATGAAATTGCCCATTCTGTGAATGACTGTCATCTAGGTTATGGTGACTAGTTCAGAAATGTTAGGAAGATAAACATTTTGATTAACCTGCATATCCAATAGTTCATGCTGACACCACAATTTCAGACCAGTAAAACTCACTTTGGACTTCTGACCTCACATGCTATAGGAGAAAAAAATGTGTTGTTTTATGCCACTAAATTTGTAGTAATTTGTTACAGCAGCAATAGGAAACTAATGTATTTTCTGTTCCTGTATTTCAATCATGTAACAAATAAATATAAGAATTCAGTTATTGCTATCCAGGAAGTTACAAATTGGTTTAATAGATAATACATAAATATATGTATAACTAAACAGTACAAGAGAGGGCCAGAAGTTGGTAGAGATAATAAATAGTATAAACAGAATTTAAAGATGGTGATAGCTGTTGACAGCCAAGGTTTATTTAGCATTTAACATATGGACATATATTGCCTTATGTAATTTACATGAAATATTCATAACAACTTTACCAGCAAGACTCCAAGTATCCCTTCTTTTCAGTGAGGGAACTGAGATGAGAGAGGTTAATTATATCCCCAGGTCACCAAACTGCTAATAGAAAAATCAAGATTTCGATCCACATATGTCTGTCTCCAGAGACAAAGCTATGAAGCTCGTAACTTCTGCTAGGATCTAGAATCATCATAAATAGCTTTCTGAATGGGGTAGAAGCTCAGTAAGTGTTACATTCATTGTAATTTATATTTGAGAAGGAAAGAGGAAAAATAACAAAACTGACCAATGATATGGAAGTGAAATTTTCAGCTCTTCATTTTAGCGGTGACCAGAGTATCTTCTTTTGCCTTGTGTTGTCAAGGCTTAGCAAAGGAAGTGGATTAGAGATTTGGTTATAAATAGCTTCATATTTACTGCTGCTAACCATGATTTGGAATGAGAACAAGATGAATTTGAAAGATATAAGTCTCTTTGAGATTATCTTGATCATACCATCTGGATATTTCTAAGGAAAATTGATCCTGAAAAGAAATCCCTTTCTCTAATTTTCATAGTATGAAAGCAAAGAGAAAAATGATTTTATACTGTTCAGATAAATTCTTAAAGCCTCATTTCAGGGCCTAAAGCATTTGTCATTCTGTTATGCCAGCTTAATTTTCACAACGTATGCATAATCACTCCCAAAGCAGATAGGAATGCTGGTGAAGACATTCAAAAAAACAATTAGCTTTAATAATAAACACAGTTACTTTTCCATAAAATACTATTGCAGTAAATAGCAAAATATGATCTATAATATAATTCATGAGAGATTAGAAACAATAAAGTACTGAAAGCCAAAACATGGCCCAGTAATTTACGGGTTTGTTTCCATTTTTAACAAAAGGTGGAAATTTGTCCAGATGGAACACTCAGAAGAATTAGTAATCAAAAGTTTCTAACTCAGGTTTGTTCAGTAGCAGAAGATGGTAACTACTATCTTGGGGGAAAAAGTGAATCTGACTGTTTTGCATTAGCAACTCTGTAGATCACAATTTAAAAATCGAAATTATAGGGAAAAAAACCAGCATTTTACTTTAACATTCTATTTGTTTTTTAAAGGAACATATGTAACAGGCCAATTGAGACTAATTTTAATTAATGTGTTAGGGAACAATAATGTGTTTTGTGCTATGGTTAACCGTGAAAACATAGTCCCACGCCTCCAATCGCAGATATATATATATACACTCAAAAACAGTAAAATATCTTTCTTGAATTGTTGAGGGCAGAACAATGTTTAATAATATTTGTAATGTAGCCCAACACACTGTTGTGTATGTTTACTTTGAGTATGTTTATTAATAAAATTTAATTAAATAAAACTGAATAAAAATATTAATTGAATAAAACTGAATATTTTTTCCACTGAAAGAGATGTGAATTCATACATAATGAGTGGTTATGATTTTCTCAGGCCTACATATCTCAAATTCCAGCAAAAAGGAAAATGTTGTCAGAGGAGTTGCAAGCTTTACTGTCCTAATTGATACCTCTTGCTTTGCAGTTTCGCTATTAAAACTTTGATGTTATCTGTGGCTATTATGCTTTTGAATGATAGCACCATGTTCTTGGCTTTCATGCTACGGAATTGCATTCTTGCTGTGCAGCTAGAACGCCCATGACCTTTGTTTCAATCAGTAATGACAAATTCAGTTGAGCTTACCACCAAGCCTAGCAACACATTTGCCTGCCTATCCAATAATGGGAATATAAAATCCCTTTCCTCTCACATCAGCCTTAGGTGATCCTGACACTAATTTCGGAATCTCTTAGGAGGCTACTGAGTGATGCTACTTTTCAGAGCCTACACACTGACCTGCAGATCTGTTTATGGGAGGTGAGACATTTTCTAAACATTGAAGATAAAATGATGAGAAAGACTCTAAAATCCCTAACTTAATAAAGTTTAATCAGTTTGGAAACTTCAGTTGTTAAATAAATGATTACTCAAATAATGATTTAAATAGAATTATGTCTAAATTATTCAGGCCAAACCATGGACAGCATGTTATGTGTTATTTGAATAAGTCAGTAGGGATGGCTGTGTTGAAGGCCCCCACTGACACTGTTTGGGATAATGTACTCATTGCTACCATAAATGTCCACCTTATCTTTCATCTTCTGAACTGTAGAATGGAAACAGTATAAGCTTTGTTTTGTTTTCTTCTCAAATGTGAGTGATACTCAGGAGCAAAAGATATTATTGTATTTGTTTTTAGTTTTTCCTATGTACCTGGTGTAGTTCTGGCTACTTTGCAGGCATCTATATCATTTAAGAATCACTTCACAAACATAGTGACTGCAATTTTATGGGTGTGTGAGGTGTATATTTAGTGATTATCTGTCACAGCCATTTATATTAAGCATTTACTGAGTAGTTACATGCATACTAGAACCCCAGTACATACTAATAAGATAACAACTTTCTATGGATGAAAGATGCTCTGGACATCAGCTAGGTCAGATATTTAGCAACATGAATGATATAATGCAGTGCCTGGGGACCTGGGCTAAAATGGAGCCTGAGCCATATTCATAATTAGTGAGAAAATGTATTGGTAGAAATTTGTCATATTTAACTTGGAAATCAGACTGAGGGTTGTGATTGGTTTATTGATTACTTGACAACTAATGCCTTCAGTTTTATACTAAGCAATTATTTTTTCTGATAATTTCTAATTAAATATATTTTGCATTCTTCATTTGAAATTTTTCTTCTAATGTAACTTTGACTGTCTCCCAGGAAGTTGTCTTGTATTTTTACTACTTTTCTTGCCACCCCCAGTGATAGTATCATAATTGTGATGTAACCACATGTCAAAGACTATCAGTGTTCCATTTCTCCTGATGGCAGGATATCCATTGATTTCTCAAATATATGGCCAACCCCATTCCAGATATCCATATGGAACATCTCTTCCTAGGTCTACTCATGGTATTAACTAATGCATTCAATTGTATCCCGGGAAAGAAATAGTTGCATACTTAAAATAAGTGATTGTATAGAGTTTAATGAAAGTATTATTAATAGAGATATGGATAAAGTTAAAGAAAATTAACAAAAGATCAGGAAACACTCTGGGGTTAGTAGTAGAAAGAAGTAACTACCACTACTAGGATTGAAGAGGCAAGAGGAAGGAGAGAAATCTCTAGCTATAGATGAGGACTACCAGAGAAGAGCTGTGGCCTTCACTAAAGGAACCCATCAACTGCCAACCCAAAACCCAGAATGGAAGGAACCAGGAGAACAAAAGCCACCTCTCTTTCCTCCCTGCTCACATTTCCTGGGGTGCTTCCTATTGATTGAACACAATCCTAATATAGAATGCAAGGGAGCCATAAAGACCCCACTCTTGGGACACAGTGATGAAGGAAGGAAGAACAGATATAAGAGAGTAGTTCTGCAGGCTGACAGGCAGGCATTAAAGTCATTCATCAGTGGCAGTGTTTTTTTATTTTTTTTTCTTTCAAAACAATCAGGCAAAATGGGCACTAAATTACATCAATTTACTGAAATTGTCATGGCTTGAGTAACTCCTATATAGGCAGCAATTTGAAATGAACCATCAGATACAAAGCTCTACAGATTCCCTTATTATGCCAGTCTCTTTCTATTGCTACCTGCAATATAATAAAGATAAAAAAGGAATAATATACCTTAGCAAATGATCATCTGATTGGAAAGACAATGTTTAAAAAAGTTACTGTAATCTGGTAGGGAGAATAAAAGTAATTCCATATACACTTTTTTTCAGTATTTTAGGATTTTTTGAAAGACAAAAACTCTAGACATGTATCTTTTTAAAAAATTAACTGAATTTATAATACTAAACTATTTGTCTTGTACAAGTCAACATCCTTGTTTGTGAACTAGAAAACCTACCGCAATTAGTTTTCTCAGGACAGAAATTCGTTTAAAAATATTAGGTAACTCATGAGATCTTTTAGTGAGAGGCAAAGATTAGGTCACAGAGTCTGTAAAATCTGAGAAGACAGTCTCAGTACAACACAGTGACATTCCTGCAAAGACCCCACAGGCCCAGGGTATAAACACTTTAACTCACGCTGCTAAAGGAGGAGCGCTGGACATGAAATCCTCTGCCATTCCACCCCCAAAGCTGACTGTCCTTGACCCCATCCTCAATGGAAAAAAAAAAGAATTTTTAAGATATCTTCTTCCTCACATTGCTTACCTCACATAAAATCTCACACTGTACCTCTGATTGATACAACTGGGTCACATAGTTGCTATTTTCAAGGAAAGTGAGAAGAGCATAAGTCATTCTATTATAAAGACATCTGCACCCGAATGTTTATGGCAGCACAATTCACTATTGCAAGGACGTGGAAACAACCCAAGTGCCCGTCAATTCATGAGTGGATTATTAAAATTCGGTATATGTTTACAATGGAATATTACTCAATTTTAAGAAACGGCAGTGAGCTAGCACCACTTATATTATCCTGGATTAAGCTTAGGCCCATTATTTGAAGTGAGGTGACACAAGACCCGAAGAATGGACCCCATTTGTACTCACCATCAAATTGGTACTGACTGATTAACACTACGGTGCTCAAATAGTGGTGGTGTCCACCAGGGATTCAGAGGTTGGGGGGTAGACGCGCGCCGAGAGATGTGGTGAGCACTGTGAAGGGGGGGGCATGCTTGCAACGTATTTGGGGAAGGGAATTAGGGGTCTCAATAGGGGGTAGGAAATCCTCTAAAACTGATTTATGTGAATAGCTGTACAACTTGGTAAATTTCCTAATAACCATTTAATTGTACACTTAAAATGGAGTAAAGGCATGATATGTAAATTACACGTCAATATAGAAAAAAGAAAAGAAAATGAGTTTCTGATTTCCAAGTTGGAGACGACACAAACTGCAGCAAATTTGCCAACACAGGAATGTTGTTACAAGGAGGACTCTTCACTAGAGCCTGGAGTATGAAATACTCTCAAAATCCTGCTTTAACAAATGAAATCTTTTCTTACAGAGATTGAGAAGAACAGAAAATGGCCTTGCAGTAGTAAAGGAAAATGAAATATACTTGACGAGGAACTTTTTAACTGTAGGGAGGCCTTCAGGGATCAAAACCGCTGATTCGGATACAAAAGTCATCCTGTGACATTTGTTTCCCCACAGCATATAAAGTGTACTCTCAACACAGGTGTTTCCTCCAAAATGCATGTCATTTGCAAGCAGAAAAAGAAAATGCTAGTGATAAAACTTTTTAAAATAATCAAATTTGTGCTGTGCGATACGTGTTCTCTAAATGGTGCCTATTTCCATCATGGCATGCAGAGCCATTTGCTGTTAAATGGCTTTGAAACTGTTAAATTGAGTTTAAAAGAACTAGAAAAGGGACAAAACTAGGAGTATACACACAATTTAAGGATTACGAACAAAGACATGATGACAGAAATGAGCAAACGCCTGCTTAAGAGATGAGGGAGAGAGCAGAAGAATGTGACACTAGTTCAAGTTATATTGATTTTGGTGTCAAATTGCCTTCAAACATTTCAATCCATTGCTCTTAGCTGATTTTAGTAGAGAGCTGTAGGTAGTTTATCTTAAAATATCTATCAGTTCTAATTGAATTCAAGAGTGGTTTTAGTAAACTTTCAGATAAAATCATCTAACTAATGGTGAGGACTAATAGAGATTAATTTTTCTACTCTTCTATTCCAATGTGACTCAGATTGAATAAAATATAAAAGTCCTAAGGTTTTTAAAGGAACAAATGGGTTTTAAGTCAGTACAGTCTTGGCTTACCCAATGGTATATCCCGTTAGACCTTTTCTGCACATATGACATCAACATATTGCTCTGAAGATCACAGGTAAATAAAATCATCCTATCTCAGATCCTATTTTCCCTTACGGGCTCACATTAAACTTTCAGTGTTTCTCATTGAACAAACATTTATTTATTTCTTCAATCGAATAAATTTAATTTGCAAACTTATGTTTGAATTTGCACTGGAAATAATCAATATATTTCATCCTCCACAGCACATTGTATTTAATGAACTTATTATGTTTAGAATACATTTGGGGCTATGTTAAGATAAAGTTTTACCTTTATCTTTTGAAAGGGAAATCATTGAAAAACTGCATGAGAACAGTTCGTGCTTTAAGAAATATGACTTTTTAAAAATTGTTTAGACTTACCCAAATTGCATATAGCATTCTAGAATAGGATATCAGGTGTAGATCTGATATAAACGTGTATTTTGAGAATTATCATAATATAAATGAGTGTAATCTATGTGTTGTATATTCTATAATGTAAACTTTTATGCTTTGGATGTCAACATTTGGGCAAGCTTTTATTAAGTGTATTCTGTGTGAAGAATACGGTATCTCAGAAAAGAAATGAAGTAATAGGCTTTAACTTTAAGAAACATACAGTCCCATTGAAGGGTAAAATTATATAAAATAGATTAGAATGTAGCTGCCTCCGCTGCTACCTCCTCCTTCCCCACCTCCTCCATCAGGGGAGTGTCTGCGGGGGCCCCCAAAAAAATTTTTAAAAAAGATAAGAATGTAAAACTGAAAAATAATATGACACAAAGCTCAAGACATAGGTGCAATCAAGTATGTTGAAATGAACTTGAGGAAAAAGCAATGATGTTGAGCTACTTAGAATAAAATCTCCTTTAAAGAGACAAATTTTCACTAAGCCCAAGAGGGCATGTTTAAGTTACAAAGGTACAAGGAAGGAAATAATAAATGTTGTAGGCTGATGCTTCTGATTTAGGAAATACACACAGAAATGAGCATGTGGTTGGAAACAGAAGCAATATACATGAAGTATGGCTGTTAATATTTACTGATCACCTGCTATATGCAAAACACTCAATAAGTTCAACAAGGTCAAATAGCTGGTAAATTCAAGGGTCCAGGTTTCAGACCTGTCATTTAATTTCAGAGCTCAAGCTGTTTATCAAAACATATTCTATAGTTTTTATTTTATCACAGCAGTTGAGTTTTGGATTAGAGGTTCCTTTTTGTAAAAATTCTTAATACTTTATTTGATCTCAATCAAAACTCATGGAATCAAGGTGCTCTTTTTTCTTGAATTTTAATTATTAAAGAACACATTTTAGCAGTACTACTTGATAATAGTGTGCTTGATGTCTAGAATTATTTTCTATTCAGAATTATCTTCCAAATCACCTACAATTTCCATCACAGTGTCTTGCATATAAACATGGCACCGATAACAAATTGATATTCTACAACATAGAGGAAATAGGCAGACACAATGCTCATTTCTTGATATACCAGTAAGATAAAGGCAACAATATTTTTTGAAGAACTTGTGTGCAGGTTGTGACTTACAAAAATAAAGGCTTTTGTCTAGAATACACAGAAAGACCATGTTGACATTAATGACAAAGGAAAGGCTGTGGGTGGCCTAAACTTGGGAGAAGAGATTACATGTTTCTTTAAAACCTATTAAGTTTGATATGCTTATATCCATGTGGACACGTCACATGGACATTTGGAGTTCAGGACCTTTAAATTTGGAAGTCCTTAGTCTGTGCCTTAATGAGAACACTAAGACAGTGGGTATACAGAAAGAAGGACCAAGCACTGAGACACAGCTCATTCTAAGGTTGAAAAGATTGGAAAGAAATAAAACCTGACAAGAAATGGCCAGTGAAAAAAGAGAAAAAATACTCCTCCACCAAAAAGGTAACAACACAACAATTCACAAAAGTACAAAAGTGAAGTGTATTGGAAGTGCAATGAAAAATGTCCAGTAAGGGAAAATAGTGATCAACCATGTCAAATTCTACTGGTAGTGTGAAGAAGGTAAGAATCAAGAATTAACAAATATGGAAGTCAGTGAATCAAGTTTCAAATCATTTAGAATTGTGTTTATATCTTTACAAATTCTACTATATATGTAGTAATAGCTTTCTAAAGAGTTTGAAAATACATATA
This sequence comes from Lepilemur ruficaudatus, assembly GCA_963574885.1. Taxonomy (NCBI): domain Eukaryota; kingdom Metazoa; phylum Chordata; class Mammalia; order Primates; family Lepilemuridae; genus Lepilemur; species Lepilemur ruficaudatus. Next base: position 6,652 of record CAUYRT010051647.1, on the reverse strand, counting down.
CCAAATGAAAGATAGTTAATATCACTAAAAAGGAAAGAAAACAAATGGGATTACAGCATGAGAGACTAATGTGATCTCCTTTGGATTTTTCAAAGACCCCCTTGACCATTATTGGTTTGGCTTTCATAGAATAATGCAAACATTGTTGTCCTAACAATACCCCTATTGAAGCAAAATATTTATGCCATAGGCAGGCTTAACTTGTGCTGGTTTAAAATAAAAAGGGAGATGATATTGCCATTCATATGTCCCTGGTCATTCTACCCTGCACTGAAAATTCTTGAATGATGCTGATGGAAGAAAATAAAGCAAACACATGGCATAAACTATCTTGCTTCCTAAATATACAATAGCACATTATTGTCTGCTTGAGGTATACGTGATAGTTTGGCAAGTAATCAATTAAGAAGTCAAAGCAGTAAATATTTGGCAAGTTTCACTCAATATACAAATAATAAACAAGGTGTTTACTTATTCAATCTAATTAATTAACTTTGATGCCCTTTATATGTCATGTTTACTGATTGCTAGTATGCAGGCAAAACATTTGTAAAGCAAAACCTATTTATGTTCATATAGCTAACAAAATTATCCTGTTAATTTGAAAAAATATATTTTTATATATTTGGCCTGAAGAATAAGGGAAAGTAATTTTGGTAAAATGCAAAGAATTTTCTAAAAAGTTGAGATAAGTGTGAGATCTATTTCTAATCACTATACTCAATCACCCATATTCCTGGGATGAAATGGTTTTATTGGCCTGGGGATTCTCAGCAGAATATCAAAGAAAAAGTGACAGGTGTTCAGGCCTTAATTATGTATGTTAGGGCAAAAATATCCTCAGCATAACTGTGAGTGAATTAACTATTTTTTTTCCTAATGATTTCACAGCAAATTCATCTTGCCTAGCTACTGCTCTAGCTCTAAATTACATCTTGAATCACAGCGCCTTATACTGCCTGAAAGAGATTTGCAATGACTTGTGAAAACTGCAGGATTGTGGCAATAAAAGCTTATTATGGTTTAATTCAACACATACATATATATTTTGTTTATGGTGAGCTAGCTCATTTGTTCTTTCAAAACAAGAGCTCTGTGAATCCTTCCATGCATCTTTTACCCTACAATCAATATTTTAACTAAGATGTTCACCTATCAACAGCTTGCCAGAATTTAAAAATATAAAAAATAAAGTTTTCACCATTTTATTTTTAATTTTTGTTTACATAAAAGGTGGATATATTTATTGGGGTCCATATAATATTTTGGTACAATCATACAATGTATAATGATCAAATCGGGGTAATTGGGATATCCATCACTGAAAACATTTACCATTTCTTTGTTTTGGGAACATTCCAGATCCACTCCTCTAGTTATTTTGAAAAATACAATAAATTATTGTTACCTATAATCACTCTATTGTGCTACCAAACACTGTATCTTATTCCTGCTTTCTAACTGTATTTTTTACTTATTAACCAACCCTTCTTTATTCCCACTACTCTTCTGAGCCTTGGGTAACCATCATTCTACTCTCTATCTCTATAAGACAAACTTTTTTAGTTCTGATAACATATGCTATTTGTCTTTCTGTGCCTGGTTTATTTCATTTAATAAAATGACTACCAGTTCCGTCCATGATGCTGCAAATGACAGCAGTTTGTTTGTTTGTTTTTGCTGAATAATATTGCATTGTGTGTATATGTAACATTTTCTTTATCCATTCATCTTTTGATGGACACTTAGTTCAACTGCATATCTTGGCTATTGTGGATAGTGATACAATAAACTTGGGAATGCAGGTATGTCTTTGATATACTGATTTCCTTTCTTTTGGATATATGCCCTGCAGTGGGATTCCTGGATCATATGATAGTTCTATTTTTAGTATTTAATGAAGAATCTCCAAACTGTTTTCACCATGGTTGTACTAATTTATATTCCTATCAATAGTGTTTGAGAGTTCCCCTTTCACTGCAGACTCACCAACATCTGTTAATTTTTGTTTTTTTTGTTTGTTTTTTGGTAAGAGACATTTTAACTGGGGTGAGATATCTTATTGTGGTTTTGATTTGCATCTCCCTGATGATTAATGATGTTGAACATATTTTCATATACATGTTGGCTGTTAGTTTGTATTCTTTTAAGTGAAAAGATCTCCATAAGAAAAACTACAACACTGATGAAAGAAATTGAGGAAAACACAAAAACTGAAAAGATATGCCATGTTCATGGATTGCAAGAATCAATATTTTTTAAATGTCCATACTTCCCAAAATGATCTACAGGTTCAATGTAATCCCTATCAAAACACCAATGACATTCTTCACAGAAATAGAAAAAGCAATTCTAAAAGTTATACAAAACCACAAAAGACCCAGAATAGCCAAAACAATTCCAAGGAAAAAGAATAAAACTGGAGGCATCACATTACCTGACTTTAAATTACACAACAGAGCTGTAGTAACCTAAACAGCATGGTACTCGTATAAAAACAGATGCATAGACAAATGGAACAGAATAAAGAATCCAGAACTAAATCCGCACATTTACAGTCAACTCAATTTTGACAAGGTGCCAAAAACATACATGGGGGAGCAGGTGGAGAAAACTGGATATACATATGTAGACAAATGAAACTAGACTCCCATTTCTCACCATATACAAAAATTAAATGAAAATGGATTAAGCACTTAAATCTAAGACCCGAAACTGTGAAATTACTGGAAGAAAACACCGGAGAAATGATTCAGGACATTGGTCTGGGAAAAGAGTTCCTGAGTAAGTCCTCAAAACAACAGGCAACCACAGCAAAAATGGATAAATGGGATCTTAACAAGTTAAAAAGCTTCTGCATATTATAGAAAACAATGAACAAAGTGAAGAGACAACCTTCAGAATGGGAGAAAATATTTGCAATTATTCAATGAAAAGGGATTAGTAACCAAAATAAATGACATACTCAACTAAATAGCAAAAAAAAAAAAAAAAAAAAAAAAATCTGATTTAAAAAATTGGTAAAAGTTGTCATCTTTTGTAAGCTGCATCCTGGTTTCAGAAACTTTAAAGTGAAAAATTATCTAAGCATTTATGAAATAAAATATCTCCATTTTTATATTAATCACACTATACACTGCATTATCTCATGTTTCCCCACCACTTTCAAACGTATGTGTTTAAAGGGCACATACACTCTTTTCAAGAATTTTCTAAAATATTTAAATTCAAACAAGTGTGGAGTTCAAGCAGTCATACCAATTGGCCTCCATACAGTCAGATTAGTACCTTTAAATAGGAAATGCTTTCCACAGAAAGACATGACAAAGTCTAGCTTTACATTGAAGGCTTCTGCAGCTGTTTTTCCTCTCATTTTAAATTTAATTAAACTTACACAATGTAATGGCATGTTTTTAGCTGCCCAAGAGCAATGAATGATAAGTTTTATTTAGATCTAAAAACAATGTGATGCACACATTTTCATGAGTTATAATTCATGTAACCATAGCAGTCTATGATTCTGAAATTTACCATAAAAATGACTGGGGGTTTAATCATTATACTTTACAGTTATGTTTAGTACTTTAATCCCATCCCTTAGATTTGTACTAAGATGCTTCATCTTATTTGCTTCTTTTCAATTGTCTGAGCCTTGGTATACAGTCTTTTTATTAATTGCACAGAAAATTCTTTCAAAGAGAATCCTGGTAAATACATAGAGAGAAAATATAAGTTGGAGGCTCATAGTAATTTTGCAAATATAGAATTTTTATGAAGAAAAATTTTTTAAAAAATTACTAGAATCATCATAGTAACTCACTTCTATTTTACAGACTAGAAACTTTTGGGGGATTTCAGCTGAGCATATATGCTGTACTAAATTTGTAGTATTTTCGATTTTCTTTTGACAATGAAAACTAGATAAAATGGGTTTGTTTTCTAATAAGAATTTGTCAAAATCATTGTCAAATTGGGTATTTTTTATGATGATAAGAGGAAAATATATAATGTCAGGTTAGGCTGGATTTATCAGTATGCATAGTTGTATTTCAGAAAGTTCCTAGGGGGACTTTGGTGTATCCAGTATTTGACCAAACTTCATATTTGGAAGCACCTCCTAAACATTTGTAAGAAGGATCTGCCTTTTGCTACAGAAGACAATGGAAGAAATATATTCGTTTTTCCCTTTCCCTGGCTGCTTTCTCAGAGACATGTGATCTAAGCTTGGCCAAATATATATACCCATATCATATTCTGACTTGTAATATAGTAACAAAAAGACAAAAAAAAAGTTGGAGAATATTAATGTTGGGATCAAAAGAATCAAGTATTTGGGATAGTGACCAATGGTGTTAGCTCTAAAATCACATAACTTAAAAACCCAGAAATGTAGAGTTTCAGATATAGCTATATGTAGGCATGTTATATTTTCCCAAATTGGAATTTTTCTTTCCATATCTTAACTCTGCTTTTTCTTTTATGAAGCTGTACATTGATAAGCTCTGTTCTGGTGGTACTCTCTAGCCTTTTCCCAGTAATCCTAGCAAAAGTCATATATTTCTAGCTAAGTAGTCAGGCTTGTTCAGTAAACTAAAGAACATATTTTCATTGGTTAGAACTGTGCCATATGTTGCTCATCAGTCTCATGATTGGAGACAATACTCCCCATCAAACAGGCTTAATGTCAAGGAAAAATGTTTCCCTTGGAAAAATTAGGGGGTGGTAATCAGAAGAAGGAAAAATAGAAGCTAGCTAGGCAATTAGACACAAGACCAATTTCTTTACCAAGATCAGTGCTGTTTATAATAATTTGAGTGGTCAGTGCAATAAACTTTAACATTCTACATTTAAAATGGTTGCACTTATGTGATTCTACATGTGGACACAAGCCTCTACTAATTTCTCTGAAAGGCTGTACCCAAAATTTACATATTGTGGTCCATATTCATTATAAATCATTTTCTATTTATTCCTTTTTATATGGCAGTTCAAGCTTTATTTCTTGTTGTTATTGCTTTTGTTTAGGTAGATAGGTTATATTATATTCAAGATTCTTTTTAGGAGAGTAAAGAATGTATCACAATACATTTGTTCTCTAAATGGTACTATAGGGTTAAGAGCTGCTATTGAGAGTAGAAAAGAAAATGATACAAGTCACAGAAAGCTGTAGAAACTGAATTCTCAAAGTCTATGCACTGTTGACCTATTTATTTTCCCAATTAAAATATTAAGGGTTACACTAATCATGAGGGAGCAGGTAATAGCAATGAATAATTTCAGGGTCAGCACCCCCAGCTCCACTCACATCTGCCACCCATGTCTCCAAAACGACTGTGTTTCTAAAACCTAAGAACAACCACAGCAGGAGTCTTGACAAGAGGCTGTTCTGAGTCAAGCTCAGCTTTCAGGCTCAATAGGTCTAGCTTTGGCTGTTTTTAATCAGACACACTTCTGGACATGTTTCCAGAGAGTGAAATGCTCTAACTCTGAAATTGTGGAAATAGCATTTGGCTTAATGGAAATGTATTACTACACACAGTTGCCTAGAACTACTGACCGCTGGAGTGAGTGGTGAACATTCATCAAAATCACTGACCATTTCTACGTGCCATAAGCACATTCATGTTGAGGCCTGACAATCTTCCCTATGCCAGTCCAGCTTTGTTAGCCAAGTCTATTATAAATATTTATACTGAAACCCTGTGGATTGTGCTGCCTAATCATCTTAGAATCTGATAAAATGAACAGAAGGAAAAATTAGTGAATTTCTCTGTGTTTTAGCTGAGACAGATAGCTGAAACTAAATAAAGCAATTAACTTTATTTTGTTGTTCTTCTATTTTAAGTCAATATGGTATATTCAGATGAAAGTGGATACACTACGCAATATATACAAATCCATCCAAATCTACATCTGTGAATCAAAAAGGTTCTCACTAGTTAATTCAAAAATTAAATATCATTATGCAAATATAAACCTAAAAATGCTAGGGGAAAAAAAAAGAGAGCTCTAAAATCATATTGAAGCATAGCTGTGATAGCAAAGTCACATAGACATTAAAGCAGACAGTCTGCATTTTAATAAACTTAAAAATAAAAATTGATTAAGCACATGAACTTAGTGAAGAGATGATATAAATATGTAATATACAGGGATCCACAAATAAGTTTTATATTTTTAATCAAAACAGTATTTTCCAGCATTATTTGAGTTGAATATCATGTAATTGATCAAATTGAAAATTGTTTAGATAATCTTATGAATGATACATCCATATACATGCCCATTAGTTTGATGTTGACGATCATGTAGAATCACCATTTAAGAATATATCAATCAGCTGGGCGTGGTGGCTCACGCCTGTAATCCTAGCACCCTGGGAGGCCGAGGCAGGCGGATCGCTCAAGGTCAGGAGTTCGAGACCAGCCTGAGCAAGAGTGAGACCCCATGTCTACTAAAAATAGAAAGAAATTAATTGGCCAACTAAAAATATATAGAAAAAATTAGCTGGGCATGCCTGTAGTCCCAGCCACTTGGGAGGCTGAGGCAGAAGGATCGCTTGAGCCCAGGAGTTTGAGGTTGCTGTGAGCTAGGCTGATGCCACAGCATTGTAGCCCAGGTAAAAGCGTGAGACTCTGTCTCAAAAAAAAAA